>BNST01000808.1:0-19926 GCA_019650275.1 Xylocarpus granatum | reverse complement strand
GCTGCCATCCAAGAAAGATTAATTCTCATTAACAAAGGATATCTATGCCAAGGAGAATTCCAGCACAATAGAAAATATCACTAGGCAAGGAGTTTGGGATCAAGTAGGGTTTTACAAGTAAGATTTTAAGTAGGAGTAGGAAACCAATATATTAGGCTTATCCTCATAGAAATCTAGATGACTTAGTAGTCCTTATTTACTTAAGAATCCTTATCATAGATGAATTAGGCGTTTTAGTATAAGTTAGACATGGAAAGGTTATCATTACTATAAATACATTATTATTGCTTGTAATTAAACAGTTTGATGAATAAGCGAAATTTTGCTTAGTTGCATCCAAATTTTTATCTAAACAAATTCTTTGTTTAGTGGCAAATTATCTATAGATTCTTATCACTCTTCCTTCTTTCTATCTTAGAGTGTGGCGAATCAGCCTAGTAATCTTGTTTGTGGGGATCTGATCTTATCAAACTTTATTAACTACTTTAGTTTCTTTATTTTATTTTTGATATTGATTAAATTTCTTTTTTTCCTCTTCTTAAACTTTTCATAAGATAATCCCTATCACATTCCCACTTCAAATTCGTACGTAACCCTTCAGCTTCCTTAAAACACCTCTACAGATCCAATAACTTACTCCAATTATGAATTTTCATCCACCCAACAACTATACCATATCCCAGCACCTCTTTCCATCCACAAAACCCCTAAAAAAATTATACCCATTAGATCTTGATTCACCGTTGAAGATCCTTGAGGCATATCACCTTCCCTTTCCATTTAAAGTGCCACGGCTATTACCCTATAGTTGAACATGAATTTTCCCACTATTTTAAGCCAAACATTACCTAACACAATATCAAAGCCTACCAAAGCTAAAACATATAATTCTACTTCAATGTTGACACCTTGAATTTTCATCTCTACTGCTTTGATCAACTAGGAACATTTAAGTTTCACTCCACTTGCAACCTTTACTTCAAATGGTGCAATGCTATCCAGAAATAGCTAAAGTATTTTTAGAAGCTTATTATTGATAAAATTGCGAGTGGCTTCGCTGTCTTTTAGCACAAAGGTCCCTTTTCCATTAATGGTTTACTAATAGTCTCCTGGTAGTGGGCTTTGTTGTTGCTTTTACTGCATTAATTTTTCCTTTTGTCATATTTTCTAAAGGGTTAATTGCATCTGCATCTTCATCATTGTCCACATGGCCCTCTAGTTCCTCTTCACTACCAATATCTTTCTCTTCATCACTCCAGATTTCTATAAGGTTAAATTGTCCATTTTTACATTTGTGGCCTACCTGTCACTTCTCATCACACCTAAAGAAAAGATCTTTTTCAATTCTTCTAATAATTTCTTTGGTAGACAATCTGAGGGAGTCTCTTTATTTTGGTGGTAAAGCCTTGTTGAAGGATGATGACTTCCTCGCTTTCTGAAAAGGCTTGACTATTTTAGAGGTCTCGCGATTACTGCTTCTTCCATCATTGATGAGTCGTGCCAATCAAATACATTGCATAAGGGAATTTAGATCCCTTATCTTTACCTCTCTACTTAGCCAAGGCACAATACAATCAAGAAAAGTGCCTAATCTTTAAGGTAGTTAGTACTTTCCTTGTAAAGAAACTATATATGCAAACTACTCTAATACCATATTAACTTTGATGAGAGAATGAGAGAACTTTCACCAAAGAGAGAAAGATGAAGAAGATGAGAGAATTGTTTTCTACTTCTTATTCAATGTCTAAATATTTACACATCTTGTGTTTATATACACACTATCCTAACGACTAGGTACAAACTCACTTTACTTTTCTAACAGCTAGGTACAACATATAAAAGCACATCTTTCAACTTCAAAAAACTAGTTGTTATTTTGTCCTTTAGTGGTTAGCTGAAATAGGCTTTGGGCTTGATGTGGGTACCCATAGACCAGCCAAAGAGTCATTTGGGCTTTTCATCTTCACCTTCAATCTTTTCATCTCCAATGCAACATGATCACGATGACTGGCATGAATCTAGAGATTGATCAATCGGCTTAATCGGCTTTATTTCAACATAACCAAGGCCATAACCATGAGGTTAGTAGCGACTATTAATGAAGAACAAGCAAATGTATCAACAACAAGCTTATGGAAAATCTTAGGTTGGTAGTTGAGAGCATTGCACCATTCTAGGTAAAAATCACTAATGGGAAGAAACTTACATGTTCCCTAAGTGATTAAAAACATGAAGATGATTCAAGATGGAAATTAAGGCAGAACTGCACGTTCTAGCCTTAATAGGCCTTGACATTGTGTTAGGAAATGGTTGGCTCAAATTAGTGGGTAAAATCACACACAATTATAACGCAACGACCATGCATTTTAATTGGGACAATAAAGAATGCACATTTAAGGCAATGGTTCCATCAATAATATACCCTTGCAAAGCCAACACCGACAAGCATTTTTCTAACAATAGGGTATAATGTTACTTAATTTGTCACCTTAAGGACAAAGTAAATCTCCAAAAAAAGGGGATTGTTAAGAACCTAAGTAGGTGAAAAGAGCATGAAATGCATCGAAGGTATCAAGAAAGGCGACAAGCAGCAAATAAGCCACTGAGGTAACATATGCAAGAAAATGAGTGCGCTAAGCACTACACCAGCATGGGGTCAACCCAACATCGAGGCCCAGTAAAACTTTAGCCTAATCCTCTTAGACAAAGGAAATCCACACCAAGGAAAGTTCCAACTACAGCAAGAAACATTACAAGTCAAGGAGTTCGACGACAAGTAGAATTAGGAAAATAATAGATTAAGCTTATCTAGTGCCCACTATGAAAAAATGTTGATGAAGAAACAAAGAAGTGTAAAAGAAAGTATTGATGAAAGAATAAAGAAGCTTGTTTTTCCCATTTACAATGATGGGTTTATATACATGAGTTTGTAACAACTAATTTTTCAAAATTTATGATTGTTATTATTTATAACGGTCACTGTGCACAACGGGTACTGTTCTTAATGACTAGTTTGTTTGTCTTATCTATCTAGTTTCTCTCATTGGTTGTAATAAACCTTATGCATTGTGGGAGTGATCTTGGGCCTTCTAAAATGCTTTGTAGAAATAGTGATGAGTCAACCAAATCCATGTTAGTTGATGTCACTATCAATTTCAGCACTCCCCCTTGTTGAAATAAAGTCGAGTGAGCCAATTGATCAATCTCTAGATTCATACCAGCATTGTGATTGTGTTGCATTGGAGATGAAAAGATTGAGGTTGAAGATGAAAAGCCCAAATAACTCTTTGGCTAATCTATGAGTACCCACATCAAGCCCAAAGCCCATCTCATACTAAACCACTAAAGGACAAAATAACGGCTAGTTTTTTAAAGTTAAAAGATGTGCTTTTGTATGTTGTACCTAGCTGTTAGAAAAGTAAAGTGAGTTTGTACCTAGCCGTTAGGATAGTGTGTATATAAACACAAAATGTATAAATGTTTAGACAATTGAATAAGAAGTAGAAAACAATTCACTCATCTTCTTCATCTTTCTCTTTGGTGAAAGTTCTCTCATTCTCTCATCAAACTTAACATGGTATCAGAGCAGTAAGCTCCTCACTAAAGACCTAAATTGTATTGCTATATTTAGTCCTAATAAAGTGATTTTTCAGGATATTATAACCGGGAAGAAGATTGGTGAAGGTTTCGCTGAAAATGGCCTCTACATGCTAAATGACGCAAAACAAGCTTTTAGGGTCACTAAACAAATTAATTCACATGAGCTATGGCATGCACGGCTGGGACATCCTTCTAATCACATTTTGAATAGTCTAGTTCCTGATTTAAAAGATTGTTACATTTCTAAGTGTGAAGCATGTATTTTAGGAAAACAAACTAGACCTCCTTTTGTACTGTCAGAACATGAATGTGATGATGTTTTTGATTTAATTCATTCTGATTTATGGACTGCTCCTGTGACATCTCATGATAACTATAGATACTTCGTTACATTTATTGATCACAAATCTAGATATACGTGGATATACCTTTTAAAATGCAAGTCGCACACATTACCATGCTTTAAACGCTTTATGCTTTTTGTCACTAACCAATTTGGCAGAAAAATTAAAATGATTAGAACTGATAATGGTGGAGAATATGTCAATAATTCCTTTAAGGAATACTTGGTAAGTGAAGGGATTGTACATCAAACTACATACCCATACACTCCAGAACAAAATGGAGTGGCAGAGAGGAAGAATAGACATATCTTGGAAGTTGGAAGATCAATGATGTTCTACCATAATGTTCCTAAGCATTTTTGGAGCAATGCCATCCTCACAGCTGTTCATTTGATAAATAGAACACCAACAAAGGTTCTAAAAGGCAAGACTCCGAATGAGGTAATGTTTAATCATAAGCCAAATCTTTCATATCTTAAAATTTTTGGATGTATATGTTATGTTCATATTCCTTGTAGCAATAGGGACAAACTTAGCTATAAAAGTCAAAAATGCATATTCCTAGGTTATGCCACAACCCAAAAGGGTTATAGATGCTTTGACCCTAAAACAAATAGGTTGTTTGTATCTAGAAATGTAACATTTTTAGAGCATGAACCCTACTTCGAAAAACATGAACTCAAAACCAATGGTAAGGGGGAGGATGTGGGTAATTCCAACCCAGGTCCTGTTATTGACACTATTCACACAAAGGGACCCATTCTTGAACTTAGGAAGAATATGCATAATCAGCTAGAATTTCAAGAGGAATCATCTCAAAATGAGAATGATCCTTACCCTCTTAGACAAACCAATGATGAGAATGAACCTACTTTTGCCCAAGATGATTCATCCCACAATCAGATTGATCCAGATCATCTTGGAGATGACCAAATTAGTAGCCATGACATACCAAATCAATTTATGGATAGTGATGCTCATGCTACACAGGAACTACCCACACTTAGAAGATCTACTCGGATCAAAAGACCTGCCTCTGAATGGATGAAAACTAGAGTGTTTCATCATGGAAACCATGTAACCAATCACCCTATTCAAAGCTACTATACTCATGATCACATTAAAGATCAGTATAAAGCTTTTCTAAATGCCATCGATGATATTCAAGAGCCTTCCAATTACCAAGAGGCCCAAATTAGCCCAATTTGGAGAAGTGCAATGAATGAAGAGCTTAAGGCTTTAATTCGAAATCAAACTTGGGATATTGTTCCACTGCCTAAAGGGAAGAAGGTTGTTGGCTGCAAATGGGTATACAAGACCAAGCTTAAGAGTGATGGAACTGTTGAAAAATATAAGGCTAGGTTAGTGGCCAAAGGCTTCACTCAAACTTATGGTATTGATTACACCGAGACTTTTGCCCCCGTAGCTAAAATGAATTCCATTAGAGTTCTTATGTCCTTAGCTGTTAATTATGATTGGCCATTGTACCAAATGGATGTAAGAAATGCCTTCTTACAAGGCGAATTAGAAGAGGAAGTATACATGAGAATACCTGAAGGGTATGGGACTGACATTCCTAAATCACATGTATGTAAGCTTAGAAAGGCTATCTATGGCCTTAAACAATCCCCTAGGGCTTGGTACTCTAAATTGCACAATGCTCTCAGTTGTCAAGCCTTCATTAAAAGTGAGGCTGATTTCTCACTATTCACCAAACATTCCAAAGATGGAATAACGGTGATTCTCATTTATGTCGATGACATAATCATTACTGGTAATGACGAAATAGGCATTAGTTGCATTAAATCATATCTTAAATCTGTTTTCGACATTAAAGACTTGGGATACTTACGATATTTTTTAGGAATAGAAATTGCCCACTCTAAAAAGGGACTATTTCTATGCCAAAGAAAATATACACTTGATCTACTTGGTGAAACAGGTAAACTAGGTGCAAGGATAGCTCCAACGCCAATTGAAAATACCTACAAGCAAAAGGATAAAGAAGAAGACAAAGAGAAGCAACCCAAGCCAATTCAGAATGTCAAGCAATATCAACGAATTGTCGGTAAGTTAATATATTTAACCATTACTAGACCTGACATTAGCTTTGCTGTGAATCAGGTTAGTCAATTCATGCAGCAACCAATGACCAACCACATGAACATGGTAAATCGGATCCTCTGCTACCTAAAAGGCACACCAGGCCAAGGTTTACACATGCAAAAGAATGGTCACCATGAGATCCTAGCATATAGTGATGCAGATTGGGCCGGAAATGTTGAAGACCGAAAGTCAACTACCGGATATTGCACATTTGTTGGAGGAAACATAGTAACCTGGAAGAGTAAGAAACAAAGTGTGGTAGCCAGGTCAAGTGCAGAGGCTGAGTATCGAGCAATGGCAAGTGCAACATGTGAGCTGATTTGGTTGAAGGCTTTAGTTCAAGATTTAGGGTTCAAAACTGAAGCACCAATGAAACTATTTTGCGACAACAAAGCAGCAATCTACATAGCTTCAAATCCAGTATTCCATGAGAGAACAAAGCACATTGAGATGGACTGTCACTTTATTAGGGAGAAAGTTCAGAATCAGACCATCTGCACCCCTTATGTTCCAAGCGAAGATCAACTAGGAGACTTGTTCACAAAGGCTCCTACTAAAAAACATATCGGGATCGCAATAAGCAAGTTGAATTTGAACAACATCTTCAAGCCCAACTTGAGGGGGAGTGTTGAAATAAAGTCGAGTGAGCCAATTGATCAATCTCCAGATTCATACCAGCATTGTGATTGTGTTGCATTGGAGATGAAAAGATTGAGGTTGAAGATGAAAAGCCCAAATAACTCTTTGGCTAATCTATGAGTACCCACATCAAGCCCAAAGCCCATCTCATACTAAACCACTAAAGGACAAAATAACGGCTAGTTTTTTAAAGTTAAAAGATGTGCTTTTGTATGTTGTACCTAGCTGTTAGAAAAGTAAAGTGAGTTTGTACCTAGCCGTTAGGATAGTGTGTATATAAACACAAAATGTATAAATGTTTAGACAATTGAATAAGAAGTAGAAAACAATTCACTCATCTTCTTCATCTTTCTCTTTGGTGAAAGTTCTCTCATTCTCTCATCAAACTTAACACCCCTTAAGTAGGGCTTGAACAAATTGATCAAGCTCAACTTGCATACGAAACTTTTGGAGTTGTTGAATGCTTGGTGGTTTGGTGAATATGTCCGCCAATTGATCTTTACTCTTGACATAAGGCATTGAGATTGTCTTGTTCAAATACTTTTCTCTTATAAAGTGACAATTTATCTCTATATGCTTGGTCCTCTCATGAAACATTGGATTGGTCGTAATATGTATCGCTGATTTGTTATCACAATGTAGCTTCATAGGTGCCTCGACATTAAAACCCAAATCTTCAACCAATGCCTTCGGCCATATCAATTCACTAGTGGTTGAAGCCATTGTTCTATATTCAGCTTTGGCATTTGATTTGGCCACTACAGTTTGCTTTTTGCCCTTTCAAGTCACTAAATTCCCATCAACAAAAGTGCAATATCTAGTTGTAGATTTGCAATCTTCAATGCTTCCTGCCCAATCAGCATCCGTGTAGGCAAAAATTTAATGATGTCCATGTTACTTCATAAGTATTCCTCATTGTAGAGTTCCCTTGAGGTATTTGAGTATTCGGTCCACCATTTCCATATGATTGGTCATGGGACAAGTCATGAATTGAGCTTACCTAATTCACAGCAAAAGAAATGTCAGGTTTAGTAATAGTTAAATAGATTAGCTTACCCATAATTCTTTGATATTGCTTGATGTCTTGAATTAGTTTGCCCTCTTTCCTTTTGGCTTATCCTTCAATTGGCATTGATACTATCTTCTCTCCAAGCTTACCTGTCTCTTTCAGAAAGATCAAGTGTGTATTTCCTTTGGGATAGAAATAGCTCTTTATTAGAATGGGTTATTTAATACTGTAAGTGCCCAAGGTCTTTAATATCAAAAGTAAACTTTAAAAAAACTTTTAGTGCTGTTTATTACTAAAGTATCACTCCCAATTATAATGATATCATCCACATAGATTATCACAATAGTAATACCATTATTGGAGTGTTTTATGAATAAGGAATGATCAGCACTACTAACCTTAAAGTGTTGAGAAGTTAAAGCATCTAGCAACTTAGAGTATCAAGCCCTAGGAGATTGTTTTAAGCCATAAACGGCTTTTCTAAGCTTACACACATGCGATCCTGGTACTTTAATGTTGTATCCCTTGTGGGATATCTATGTAAACCTCTTCTTCTAATTCCCCTTGGAGAAAAGCATTTCAAACATCCATTTGATACATTTCCTATTCATAATAAGTGGCTAAGGATAAAATAACTCTAATGGTGTTCATTTTAGCTACTAGAGCAAATGTCTCAGTGTAATATAGACCATAGGTTAGAGTGAATCCTGTTGATTAAAAGAATCTGAATGTGTTTAGCTCACAACTTCAAAGATTCAACATAAACCAAGTAAAAATGCAAGTAGAGAGAAAATACATGAAGAGAGAGAAATTAATAACTTTTTTATTCTATCACTAAATATTTACACATCTTGGGTTTATATATACAACATCCTAACGGCTAAGTATAAGCTTACTTTACTTTTCTAAGAGCTAGGTACAACACATAACAACATATCTTTCAATTTCAAAAGCTAGCCGTTATTTCGTCCTTTAGTAGTTAGCTTGAAATGGGCGTTAGGCTTGATATGGGTGCCCATAGATCAATCAAAGAGTTATTTGGGGCTTTTCATCTTCAACACTCCCCTCAAGTTGGACTTGTACAAATTGAAGTTGCTTGATGAGTACATACTTTGGTGAACAATTCCTTTACTAACTGTCCCTCACCAATCAATTGTCCAGCCTTGATGTCCTGAAAGGTTACTTTATTAGGTTCAAATATAGCATAACAATCTAAATTTTTAGTAATTCTACTTACAGCTAACAAATTTGAATTAAAACATGGCATATAAAGATCTTTAGTATGCTTAGACAAAATATTTAAGTGTCCTAAACAACTGATTGGCATATCTTTTTCATTAGCTATACTCACCCTTTTATCCTTTCCTATAGACTCAATTTTAAAAGCTAAATTTTTACTTCTAAAAATGTGATTCGTAGCACCCGAGTCTATAACCCAAGGATCAATATTTAAAGATAAATTAGATATCAAACCTTAAAAGGTGCTTGGCCTTTGACATTGAAGGAACTTTGCAAATTGCTCAATGAGGTTTGTGGACAAGTCTGCCTCTGATGTGTGGTTTAATTCTTGTGAAATTTTGGCTTTATTCTCCTTCTTCAAGTGAGGATGAAGCTCAAAACACTTATCCTTGTTATGCCCGAACTTTCCACAATGATCACAAAACTACAATTTCTTTTGATGTGTCCTAGCCTTCCACATCTTTCACATTTGATGGTTTTGCTTTCTTTCAACCCTTGTGTTACCATTGCTGCTTCTTTTGCCTCCACAAATGTACCTTTCTCAATTTTAGGCTCATCTCTATCAAACGCTTCTCTAGCCATCAATTCCCTATCCACAATATTCACCACATCATCATATGGTGGCATCTCCTTATTCCTTAGAATTTGATTCCTAAGGTCCCCAAAACTAGGCCCCAATCCTACCAAGAGGAAACAAACAAGATCTTCATCAGCCCTTTTCTCCAATTGTTCCTCATTGGTAGTAATTGGCCTCAAACACTCCAATTCAGCCCATGCTTCCTTGATTTTGTTGGAGTAGGAAAGGAAATCACTCCCATTCATCTTGGCATTTGTGATGATTTCCCTCAACTCATAGACTTTTAAGAGATTTCCTTGATTTTTGAACCTTCTAGCAAGTGCATTCTAAAGGTCTTTGGCAGTTTTGGCTTTGTTGAAGGCACCAACCAAGGATTGATCAATGGATACCCATATCAAGCCCAAAGCCCAAATCAAGCTAATTAGTAAAGGACGAAAATAACGGCTAGTTTTTAAATTGAAAGATATGCTGTTATGTGTTGTACCTAGCTGTCAGAAAAGTAAAGTAAGCTTGTACCTAGCCGTTAGGATGTTGTATATATAAACCCAAGATGTGTAAATATTTGAGATAGAATAAAAAGCTATTCATTTAATCTTTGAAATTGTGAGCTAAACACATTCAGATTCTATTTATCAACAAAAGGGAGGGCTCGTCATACAACACCAAGAGCAGAAGTTCCTTCAAGGGAGTTGATAATGATGGTAACACCACCTTGAAACTTACCACATTTCCCTTGAATGGAAAAAATTACTCAATTTGGATCAATCCCGCTGAAAGAGCATTATGTGGAAAACGAGCATTGGGTTTCGTGAATGGAAGAATCACAAAGCCCACAGACACATCAAGTGAAGAATATGAAGATTGGTGCTATAATGACAACTTGGTGTACACATGGATTTTAAATTCCATGGAACCATCCTTGGTAGGAGCATTCTCAAAGGCTGAAACTTCTAAAGCACTTTGGGAGTCTATCAAGAGACAATTTGGTCATCAAGGAAACTTGATGAGAATATACGAGTTGAAGCAGTTCATCAACAATATCAGCCTTTGGTGGAGGTGATCCGATAGAATATAACACCAAAATTAAGGAGGCATGGGATGAACTTCAATCATTAAGGCCGAATACTACCAACATTGAAGAGGTGGAAAAAAGGGCTAATGAAGATCTTGTGATATCGTATTTGATGGGTTTGGGTTCGGACTACGAAGATCTTCGGAATCACATTCTTAGAATTGAACCTTTGCCTTATTATGACGATGTTGCAAACAAGGTTAATAAAGAGTACCTGCAAAGAAAGATTTTGAATGGGAATTCAAGCAAGGCTGAGAGAGGTAGTTTGGTGGACAGCAAGGAAGAAGGCAGGATGGTCCAAGGAGCAAAAGTTAAGGCTAAATGTGATAAATGTGGATGGATGCACAACCTTAAAGACAAATGTTGGAAGTGTGGGCACTGCAAGATGCTAGGTCATACTAAAGAAAAATGTTTGGGTTCTTAATCCACATTTGAGGCCAGTCAACTTCAAGGAAAAGGCACCACCACAAGGTGCTCAAAATGCAATCGAAAAAGGGAACTCAAAACTCCTTGAGGATTTGGCCAAACTACTTCAGAACCATCTTCCAAGCTCCTCTCAAGGTATGATTTCCAACTCACATTTTAAGTTTGACCCTTGGGTTATTGATTCAGGTGCTACTAATCATATGTTTAGAAATAAAAACATGGCATCTAGAATAAAAACCCTAGGAAACATTAGAAATGTGACAATAGCCAATGGTAGTGAAATACCCATTAAGGGATTAGAGATATTAATAGTTTTATCCAAGAAAACTTGTGGCCTTTATATGCCAAATTTTTCATCAAATTTGCTGTCGGTTAGTAGAATAACGAAATACTTAAATTGTTGTGTCATCTTTGAACCCAATAAGGTGATATTTCAGGACATATCAACCAGGAAGAAGATTGGTGAGGAAACCTTACATGACTGTTGAAAATGAAGGGATTGAGGGTGAAGATAAAAGGCCCAAATAACACTTTGATTGGCCTATGTACACCCATATCAAGCCCAAAGTCCATATCAAGCTAACCGCTAAAGGACGAAATAACGGCTAGTAAGCTAATCACTAATGGACGAAATAACGGCTAGTTCTTGAAATTGAAAGCTATGTTGTTATGTGTTGTACCTAGCTGTTAGAAAAGTAAAATCAACTTGTACCTAGCCGTTAGGATGTTGTATATATATACCCAAGATGTGTAAAGTGAAAAATAAGCTTCTTTATTCTTTCATCAATACTTTCTTTCACACTTCTTTGTTTCTTCAATATTTTTCACATGGTATCAGAGCAGGTTTCATCTCTAATCTAGCTTTTTACCTTTTGTTGCTTTGTTGGTTCTTGGTGTATCAAGACATTCCCCTTCATAGCCAAATTAAAGAATGGAAAGGGAGGGCTCGTCATACAACACCAAGAGCAGAAGTTCCTTCAAGGGAGTTGATAATGATGGTAACACCACCTTGAAACTTACCACATTTCTCTTGAATGGAAAAAAATTACTCAATTTGGATCAATCCCGCTGAAAGAGCATTATGTGGAAAACGAGCATTGGGTTTCGTGAATGGAAGAATCACAAAGCCCACAGACACATCAAGTGAAGAATATGAAGATTGGTGTTATAATGACAACTTGGTGTACAAATGGATTTTAAATTCCATGGAACCATCCTTGGTAGGTGCATTCTCAAAGGCTGAAACTTCTAAAGCACTTTGGGAGTCTATCAAGAGACAATTTGGTCATCAAGGAAACTTGATGAGAATATACGAGTTGAAGCAGTTCATCAACAATATCAGCCTTGGTGGAGGTGATCCGATAGAATATAACACCAAAATTAAGGAGGCATGGGATGAACTTCAATCATTAAGGCCGAATACTACCAACATTGAAGAGGTGGAAAAAGGGCCAATGAAGATCTTGTGATATCGTATTTGATGGGTTTGGGTTCGGACTACGAAGATCTTCGGAATCACATTCTTAGAATTGAACCTTTGCCTTATTATGACGATGTTGCAAACAAGGTTAATAAAGAGTACTTGCAAAGAAAGATTTTGAATGGGAATTCAAGCAAGGCTGAGAGAGGTAGTTTGGTGGACAGCAAGGAAGAAGGCAGGATGGTCCAAGGAGCAAAAGTTAAGGCTAAGTGTGATAAATGTGGACGGATGCACAACCTTAAAGACAAATGCTGGAAGTGTGGGCACTGCAAGATGCTTGGTCATACTAAAGAAAAATGTTGGGTTCTTAATCCACATTTGAGGCCAGTTAACTTCAAGGAAAAGGCGCCACCACAAGGTGCTCAAAATGCAATCGAAAAAGGGAACTCAAAACTCCTTGAGGATTTGGCCAAACTACTTCGGAACCATCTTCCAAGCTCCTCTCAAGGTATGATTTCCAACTCACATTTTAAGTTTGACCCTTGGGTTATTGATTCAGGTGCTACTAATCATATGTTTAGAAATAAAAACATGGCATCTAGAATAGAAACCCTAGGAAACATTAGAAATGTGACAATAGCCAATGGTAGTGAAATACCCATTAAGGGATTAGGAGATATTAAAGTTTTATCCAAGAGAACAAGTGGCCTTTATATGCCAAATTTTTCATCAAATTTGCTGTCCGTTAGTAGAATAACAAAAGACTTAAATTGTCGTGTTACCTTTGAACCCAATAAGGTGATATTTCAGGACATGTCAACCGGGAAGAAGATTGGTGAGGGAACCTTACATGACGGCCTATATTTTTTGGATAGTACCAATCAAGCCCTTAGAGTTGAGGAAGACAGTGGACTTCAGAAACTTTGGCATGCAAGACTAGGCCATCCTCCTAGTAACATTCTGTGTAAAATGATTCCGAAAATGAAGTTTAGTGATTTTAAACAATGTAGGGCTTGTAATCTTGGAAAACAGACTAAACTTCCTTTTTGTACATTCGGAAACTTGTTATAATGAAATATTTGATCTTGTTCACTCTGATCTATGGACTTCTCCTTTAGAATCTCATAATGGCTTTAGATATTTTGTCACATTCATTGATCACAAGTCTAGATACACTTGGATATACTTGATTAAAAACAAATCAGAGACCTTATCATGTTTTAAAGAGTATGTTTCCTTAATTGAAAATCAACTTGGTAAAAGGATTAAGATTCTTAGGAGCGACAATGGGGGAGAATATACTAGTCACGCCTTTGAGAAATACTTGAGCACTTTAGGGATAGTTCATCAAACGACTTGCCCCTACACACCTGAACAAAATGGTGTGGCCGAGCGGAAAAATCGGCACATTTTAGACGTAGGAAGGTCACTAATGTTTCATCACAATGTCCCTAAAAGATATTGGAATGAAGCCATTCTCACTGCCATACATTTGATAAATCGTATGCCTTCGAAGTTGTTGAATGGAAAATCTCCTTTTGAATTGTTGCATAATAGGCAACCAAACTTATCTTATCTAAAGGTATTTGGCTGTACTTGTTATGTTCACATCCCTAATCATGCTAGAGATAAATTGAGTCATAGGAGTGTAAAGTGCATATTTTTAGGGTATTGCATTGATAAAAAGGGTTATAAATGTTTAGATCCTTCTACGAACGAGAAATTCTTGTCAAGAAATGTTACTTTTCTGGAAAGTGATCCTTACTTTGATAAAGTGAGAAATGAAGGAGAAATGAAAGGGGATCCTCTTCCCCTATCTATTGTAGGTAATCGGTTGAGTTTGTTAAGGAATAACGATCAAATCAATAATGGAGTTAGTTTGAATGAAAGCGAAAAAGAGGATTTTATCTATGAAGATTCAACACAACAGAATGGTGATATTCATGAACCATTGGAATCAAATGAAGAACAAAACATAGTTAGCGAAAGTCAAAGTGAGGAAACACCTTGTGATGAGAACCCTAATGATCAATTAGTTTTAGAGCATGGAATCCCATTTAGTTCCTCACCGGTGGGTCAAAATGAGAGAGAGTCCGATTCTTCATCACATGATCAAAATTTTCCTCTTAGAAGATCTCAAAGAATTAGGAAGCCTCCATCCGAATGGCAGAAAAATAGGGTATTCTTTTATGGGAACAAAGTCACAGCACATCCTATACAAAATTATTATACCTTAGATAATGTTAAAGAGAGTTATAGAGTGTTTTTAAGCAAATTGGATAGTTTGAAAGAGCCATCTTGCTACAACGAGGCCAAGGACATTCCTATTTGGAGAAATGCCATGGATGAGGAGTTGGAAGCTTTAGTTAAGAATAAGACATGGGAAATTGTTACTCTTCCCCAAGGTAAGAAAACAGTTGGGTGTAAATGGGTGTACAAAACCAAGCTGAAGAGTGATGGTTCCATTGAGAAACATAAAGCTAGATTAGTTGCTAAAGGATTCACTCAAACCTATGGTTTAGATTACACGGAGACATTTGCCCCAGTAGCCAAAATGAACACCATTAGAGTTATTTTGTCCTTAGCCACTAATTATGAATGGGAAATGTATCAAATGGATGTTCGAAATGCTTTTCTTCAGGGGGAATTAGAAGAAGAGGTTTACATGGATATCCCACAAGGATACAACATTAAAGTACCAAAACCGCATGTATGTAAGCTTAGAAAAGCCATCTATGGCTTAAAACAATCTCCTAGGGCCTGGTACTCTAAGTTGTTAGGTGCTTTAACTTCTCAACACTTTAAGGTTAGTAGTGCTGATCACTCTTTATTCATAAAACACTCCAATAATGGTATTACTGTTGTGATAATATATGTGGACGATATCATTATAACAGGGAGTGATACTTTGGGAATAAACAGCACTAAAAGTTATTTAAAGTCTACTTTTGATATTAAAGACCTTGGACACTTACGGTATTTTCTAGGTATAGAGATAGCTCATTCTAATAAAGGGCTATTTCTATCCCAAAGAAAATACACACTTGATCTTTTGAAAGAGACAGGTAAGCTTGGAGGGAAGATAGCATCAACTCCAATTGAAGTACAAGCCAAAAAAAAAGGAGGGCAAACCAATTGAAGACATCAAGCAATATCAAAGAATTGTGGGTAAGTTAATCTACTTAACTATTACAAGACCTGACATTTCTTTTGCTGTGAATCAGGTAAGCCAATTCATGACTTGTCCAATGACCAATCACATGGAAATGGTGGACCGAATACTCAAATATCTCAAAGGAACTCTAGGACAAGGATTACTAATGAAGAAACATGGACATCACCAAATTTTTGCCTACACGGATGCTGATTGGGCAGGAAGCATTGAAGATCGCAAGTCTACAACTGGATATTGTACTTTTGTTGGTGGGAATTTAGTGACTTGGAAGAGTAAAAAGCAAACCGTGGTGGCCAAATCAAGTGCCGAAGCTGAATATAGAGCAATGGCTTCAACCACCAGTGAATTGATATGGTTGAAGGCATTGGTTGAAGATTTGGGTTTTAATGTCGAGGCACCTATGAAGCTACATTGTGATAACAAATCGGCGATACATATGCAAACAATCCGGTGTTTCATGAGAGGACCAAGCATATAGAGGTAGATTGTCACTTTATAAGAGAAAAATATTTGAACAAGACAATCTCAATGCCTTATGTCAAGAGCGAAGATCAATTGGCGGACATATTCACCAAACCTCCGAGTATTCAACAACTTCAAAAGTTTGTATCCAAGTTGAACTTGATCAATTTGTTCAAGCCCAACTTGAGGGGGAGTGTTGAAAATGAAGGGATTGAGGGTGAAGATAAAAGGCCCAAATAACTCTTTGATTGCCTATGTACACCCATATCAAGCCCAAAGTCCATATCAAGCTAACCGCTAAAGGACGAAATAACGGCTAGTAAGCTAATCACTAATGGACGAAATAACGGCTAGTTCTTGAAATTGAAAGCTATGTTGTTATGTGTTGTACCTAGCTGTTAGAAAAGTAAAATCAACTTGTACCTAGCCGTTAGGATGTTGTATATATATACCCAAGATGTGTAAAGTGAAAAATAAGCTTCTTTATTCTTTCATCAATACTTTCTTTCACACTTCTTTGTTTCTTCAATATTTTTCACAATGACGGCCTATATTTTTTGGATAGTACTAATCAAGTCCTTAGAGTTGAGGAAGACGGTGGACTTCAGAAACTTTGGCATGCAAGACTAGGCCATCCTCCTAGTAACATTCTGTGTAAAATGATTCCGAAAATGAAGTTTAGTGATTTTAAACAATGTAGGGCTTGTAATCTTGGAAAACAGACTAAACTTCCTTTTGTACATTCGGAAACTTGTTATAATGAAATGTTTGATCTTGTTCACTCTGATCTATGGACTTCTCCTTTAGAATCTCACAATGGCTTTAGATATTTTGTCACATTCATGAAGAAACATAGACATCACCAAATTTTTGCCTACACGGATGCTGATTGGGCAGGAAACATTGAAGATCGCAAATCTACAACTGGATATTGCGCTTTTGTTGGTGGAAATTTAGTGACTTGGAAGAGCAAAAAGCAAACCGTGGTGGCCAAATCAAGTGCCGAAGCTGAATATAGAGCAATGGCTTCAACCACCAGTGAATTGATATGGTTGAAGGCATTGGTTGAAGATTTGGGTTTTAACGTCGAGGCACCTATGAAGCTACATGGTGATAACAAATCAGTGATACATATTGCAAACAATCAGTGTTTCATGAAAGGACCAAGCACATAGAGGTACATTGTCACTTTATAAGAGAAAAGTATTTGAACAAGACAATCTCAATGCCTTATGTCAAGAGTGAAGATCAATTGGCTGACATATTCACCAAACCTTCGAGTATTCAACAACTTCAAAAGTTTGTATGCAAGTTGAACTTGATCAATTTGTTCAAGCCCAACTTGAGGGGGAGTGTTGAAAATGAAGAGATTGAGGGTGAAGATAAAAGGCCCAAATAACTCTTTGATTGGCCTATGGACACCCATATCAAGCCCAAAGCCCATTCAAGCTAACCACTAAAGGACGAAATAACGGCTAGTAAGCTAATCACTAATGGACGAAATAACGGCTAGTTCTTGAAATTGAAAAATATGTTGTTGTGTGTTGTACCTAGCTGTTAGAAAAGTAAAATAAGCTTGTACCTAGCCGTTAAGATGTTGTATATAAATATCCTAGATGTGTAAATATTGAGGAAGTGGAAAAACAAGCTTCTTTATTCTTTCATCAATACTTTCTTTCACACTTCTTTGTTTCTTCATCAATATTTTTTCATATCTATCATTTTATTTTTCTTCCGACCAAAGCAATTCTACAAATTATATGCAATGCCTTTTCTTGGAAGATGGTGATATTTTGAAGCATTTTCTGGACTTTCATAGGTAAAGGTTATGTTTCTTGGTATTTTGTGGCATCAACTATTACATTCACTGTAAACGGTGATATTGTGAATCGATTTTTGATGTTTCATGCTGCTACTTTTGGCTAAAACTATAATGGTTTAAAGCAATTTCGACAATTTCTAGAGAAAACAGCGAATTTTGAGGGCATGTCATTACATTATGTAACATTTTTCTCATGAATGTTTATGTTTTTAATGTGATTTCAATCACTGCAAATTACTAGCATATATAACTAAAGTTTAGTGTCAACCAAGAGTCTTTTGTTGCACTTTATACCATTATCGCCACAAATCGCGGCATTTTAAAGCTATTTATTGCATTTTATTTTGCTTCCAACAAATGCAGTATGTTTAAAATCAATTCACTAAATTTTACGTCAGACTTTTCTTGGAAGATGGAGATGATTTGAAGCAACTTCTGCATTTTCTTAGGTAAAGGTTATGTTTCGTAGCAATTTGTGCCATCCGCTATTCAACATAAATGAAATGATATCATGACTAAATCTTTGGTGTTTAATGCTGCCACTTTTGCCGAAAACTATGATGTTATAAAGGAATTTAATTCATTGAAAAAGAAAACGGGGATCTTTCTTGTTATATATGTGTAACATTTTTCTCATGAATGTTGATATTTTTAATGTGATTTCATCACGGCTTGACATGATTTTTGAATAAAACATAGATGTTTCAAAAATCAGTATATATATCTAAATAGTGTTAATTAGAACCATTCATTGCATTATATATCATTATTGCGCGCAATACTAGGCATTTTAAAGCTATTCTGCATTTTATATTGTTTCAGACAAAAGGGATTATGTCAAAATCAATTCCTTGAATTTTTTGCGAACAATTCTTGCAAAACAACGATGTTTTGAAGCAATTTCAGCATTTTCTTAGGTAAAGTTTATGCTGATTACCATTTTACGGCATCAGCTATTGCATTTGTTGAAGATGAGAGATGAGGGTCAAGAGAAAAAGCCCAAATAACTCTTTGATTGGTCTATGGACACTCTTGTCAAGCCTAAAAGCCATTTCAAGCTAACCACTAAGGACGAAATAACGGCTAGTTCTTGAAATTAAAAGCTATGCTGTTATGTGTTGTACCTAGCTGTTAGAAAAGTAAAATAACTTGTACCTAGCCGTTAGGATGTTGTATATATATACCCAAGATGTGTAAATATAGTAGAAAAACAAGCTTCTTTATTCTTTCATCAATACTTTCTTTCACACTTCTTTGTTTCTTCAATATTTTTCACATGGTATCAGAGTAGGTTTCATCTCTGAATCTAGCTTTTACCTTTTGTTGCTTTGTTGGTTCTTGGTGTATCAAGACATTCCCCTTCATAGCCAAATTAAAGAATGGAAAGGGAGGGCTCGTCATACAACACCAAGAGCAGAAGTTCCTTCAAGGGAGTTGATAATGATGGTAACACCACCTTGAAACTTACCACATTTCCCTTGAATGGAAAAAAATTACTCAATTTGGATCAATCCCGCTGAAAGAGCATTATGTGGAAAACGAGCATTGGGTTTCGTGAATGGAAGAATCACAAAGCCCACAGACACATCAAGTGAAGAATATGAAGATTGGTGTTATAACGACAACTTGGTGTACACATGGATTTTAAATTCCATGGAACCATCCTTGGTAGGTGCATTCTCAAAGGCCGAAACTTCTAAAGCACTTTGGGAGTCTATCAAGAGACAATTTGGTCATCAAGGAAACTTGATGAGAATATACGAGTTGAAGCAGTTCATCAACAATATCAGCCTTGGTGGAGGTGATCCGATAGAATATAACACCAAAATTAAGGAGGCATGGGATGAACTTCAATCATTAAGGCCGAATACTACCAACATTGAAGAGGTGGAAAAAAGGGCCAATGAAGATCTTGTGATATCGTATTTGATGGGTTTGGGTTCGGACTACGAAGATCTTCGGAATCACATTCTTAGAATTGAACCTTTGCCTTATTATGACTGATGTTGCAAACAAGGTTAATAAAGAGTACTGC
>BNST01000807.1:5000-255519 GCA_019650275.1 Xylocarpus granatum | reverse complement strand
AGGTGATCTACCGTCCCTCCCAAATAAAAACCTCTCAACAAGTAAAAAAGGGATAATCTAACAACATCTACATCCGAAAGAGATGAAAAATCTAATACATCAAATACTAAATCTAGATCGTCTAGGGTGATGACATCTCTATCCCCAAAGATCATATCCCTAAGACGAGAACTATCCTCCAAATGTAAATTAGGAAAATGCCCACACCTAAGTCCGGTTATCAACCCAAACTCAACCCGTGAAAACCTAACCATCTGGCTACCAACTAAAAACCACATCTCGTTTGGGTCACCACCTACATCTATCTCATACAACATCATATAATGAATCAAAATAGGTGAATGGTGTAAACTATCTATGTCTAACAAATGTCCTAAACAAGTTTGCCTAAACATATCTAATTGTGCCTCACTTAATTTACCTCGTATTTGGTCTATCACCGCAAATCTCGCCAAACAACACGTCTCTGCGTGAAAATGCTCATCTATCGGAATCCTCAAACGATGTTGAGTTGCCATTTCTACCTGCACAGATTTAAAATAAATTATAAAAATAATTAATCAAATATCAAATTAATTTATAAAATATTTAATAAAAACAAATGTATTAAAATATCAACATAAATCATAAATTTAATATTATTATTTATTAAATAATAAATAATTATATTATTATAACAATAATATAATATAATATTTTTTTATACAGTAGATAATATAATATAATATAAATATAACAATATTTATAATATTTTAATAATATAATAAGAAAAAGGCCCTGGGTCGGCGCGGACCCAGGGCGAAAAAGGCCCTGGGTCCGCGGGGACCCAGGGCGAAAAAAGGCCCTGGGTCGCGCGGACCCAGGGCGAAAAAGGCCCTGGGTCGCGCGGACCCAGGGCGAAAAAGGCCCTGGGTCCGCGCGGACCCAGGGCGAAAAAAGGCCCTGGGTCGCGCGGACCCAGGGCGAAAAAGGCCCTGGGTCCGCGCGGACCCAGGGCGAAAAAGGCCCTGGGTCCGCGCGGACCCAGGGCGAAAAAGGCCCTGGGTCGCGCGGACCCAGGGCGAAAAAGGCCCTGGGTCCGCGTGACCCAGGGCGAAAAATGGCCCTGGGTCCGCGCGGACCCAGGGCTGCTTCCCCCCCCTGGGCGCGTGATTAACACGCGCCCAGGGACTCTCTGTTCCCTGGGCGCGTGTTACACGCGCCCAGGGACTCTCTGTTCTCTGGGCGCGTGTTTACACGAGCCCAGGGGACTCTCTGTTCTCTGGGCGCGTGTTTTACACGCGCCCCCAAATTCTCTCTTTCTGGGCGCGTGAATTTCACGCGCCCAGAACCCCGATCTCGCCGATCTTCTTCCTCCTCCGTTTTCTGCATTTTCTCACCCAAACACACCTAAATCGACCTATTTCCTACAATTTTCCCTATCTACACGCCTACTTGTCTAGCATTGTGTCAACATTTTTTCAACAACGAAGAAATGAACTACCACAGCAAGTTGAATTTAGTGTTTTAATCATGCCAAATTTATGAATTGCTTGTAAACAAACACGGAGAAATTTTATCCAATGTAAGTTAGACTAACCTTTTTTCTTGTTGTTGTTGTATTCTTAACTGTCGGAGACGATGAAATTTAGTCGGAAATCGGAAATTTTAGGTCTACAGAGGAAATGAGAAAAAAGAAGAATAAGTGTAGTCTATTTTTAGGGTTTGTGTATTAGGGTTCGGGGGCAAAATAGTCTAAAGTGGTTAGTTTGGTAAGAATAAATTAGGGTTGGTCATAAATGTAAAGAGTAATAAAAATAAGGTTATTTCGGAAATTCCCCAAGAAAATCAGTATAAGATTTCAATGTACCTCCCCCTTACCAGTGGGAAACGGAGTCTAACCAGACCTATTCTTCTTCCAGTCAAAATCAGAAGAAGATTGACTGACTGTGCAGTAACACTGTTAAAACATTTGTCGTTTAACCTCACTATTATCTACCAATCAGACAACGCAGTACAAAACATGTTTCATATCTAACTCATTCTAAACAAAATTATTACAAGTACTACGAATGCATGCGTGCAACTCAGAATCCACGCGGGAAAGAGGGCTGCACATGATGCAAGTTATCACTGAAAACTTTGCAGGGTTTTCGTCACTGTCTGCTGAAAAAAGCAAGCAGGAACAAAAACAGAAAATCCACCAGTATGGAGACAGGAATAGTGAAATGTGTACAAACTTCGAAACAATTTGCGCGTACTGCCCAGGAACTGAGCAAAGATCTAGTGAAAATCCAACAAATAATCTCTAAAACAGTAAGAATTGATTGTCAAAGTCAGTTTTGAGTTTCTTCTTCAAGTCAAATCTGCTTTCTGTTGAGATGGAAAACAGAATCAATTGCCCTATTCTCCCAATAAATCCAACCCATATTTGAGATTTTGCTATTAAGAGGTAAACCAAACGGTAAAACTAGTGACTTGAACTCGTATAATATAAGAACATAATTGTACAACACACAGACTACTCAAGGACAAATTTGTAAACAGCATTTGTTTCGTAAGACTACATTTTCATTAACATTCTGTAAGTTGTTTGAAGGAGCAAAGAAACAACAAAGCTTAATACAGTTACCACTACAGCAAAGATAAACAAGGCTAATGTCACAATCATAAGAAAAGCATTGCTATAGCTCTTTTTATTTCAATGCAACCTTGATTCTCAAGACAACATATACCAGAAATTACTAAGCTCCAACCAAGCTTTAATAATTTCCCCTTAGAAGCACATGGCAGCCTTATGTGTCACAGATCATGTATGATTTGTCAGTCAATCAAGATACATAAAGGAGCTCTGCTTCCACTTTTCTTCTGATCCTGAAAGAACATTTCAGCGTTTAAAGCTACTGTGCTTACAAGGTGTTGGGTACGGAGGTGCTAAAGCACAGGAAACCAATCAATTGAAATCCGTAAGTAACAAAGACAACCATCCTGATTGCCTGGTCAGCTGTTATTAGTCTGCCATTAGTTTTATTTCAATAATTTGAGCATACTATTCTAATATATATGCAGTATTTTCATGATGACAAGTATTTTCTGGAGATCAAGTACAGATGCAAAGTTTCCTCAATAAGTAAACCATCAGTATTCTTAACAGAGAAAGACTGAGAACGAAACAACAAATGTAGAATCCAGCCCATAAAAGCAGAAGAAGAAAATAAAATTAGAGCGGTAGAGACAAAACAATTTGTCTTTCTGGGTATTTGAGGGAAACTATTCCAGTAAAAAGCCTCATTTTACCGATTCCTTTAGATGAAGGCTATTGTCATGAAACAATTGTTCTCGTTTTATTAGTCTTCAAGCCAAAAGAACTAACCCACATAATTCTTCTCCAATTCTCCCCCCATAAGATCAAGTGAAGAAAATGTCTGCAGTCTTATCATATCAAAGTATTAAAGCAAATAAAACTGATGATTGTATAAGCAAATAGATCGGATTCAGGAAATGTGCAATGAACACCACAAACAAACAAAACAAAATCAAATGAGAAAGCTATCAAGAATAACTAGGTATACATGCCACTCAATAAAGCATTTCCTCTAAGATTATAAAAGATAAACCAAATATACATACTCAAGATAATTAAGCTCAACAGATATCAGAATGCGTTTAGAGGAATATATTTGGTTTGGTCAACTACATTGTCTTATAATCCTGGCAATCAAAGAAAACATAGGACTGATAGAGCCAAGCAGATCATGTACTTACCAATTTCCTTGAGCCCATTTGCAACCGTCAGTATCTACAACATGCAAGCTGAAGGCGTGCCTTTATTTTGAGGAATATTTTCAAAACTATAGCAAACAATAAAATTAAATTAAAGAAAGCAAAAGTGAGTGATGGCTCTGCATAATGTTATTTTTGAGAGCTCCAGAGAAAAATTTTCAGACTCGCCACTGATGAATAAGATCACCATGAATGCCTATCAAAGAACCAGCTTTCACTTCGACAGGAATGAAATCTTTTTGGTCATAGGAAGGTGATGGCCAATCAAAGTAAACCCCCTCATCACCCCTAATAAATCTTCTAACAAGACCAACTAGAAACAACATGAATTGCCAGAACATTAGTACAATTTTTAAGCTTCAAAATAATTTAAAAATGAATTGGAAGGAGAGAAATTACTTCTATGTGATCTTGCAATGACCCAAAGGCAACCATTTACTATTGTCACATCTTCTAGAGCGAGCCACAGCCCAGTACAAGTTGGTGAATCAGTATAAAGAAATGCATTATCTGGTGTGGCACTACTTCACCTCCAATACCTGGTTGCTGAGAACAAAATTCTCATGTATTATTAAATTTGAACAATATTAGGAAAACATGAGAACACAAAATAATATCTTATGTGCACCCCAAAGATCACTTGATACTATAATCATCATTTGGCAGTAACGATATATGAGTTTGAAGCATATCAAACATCATGAAACTGTTACAGCCAAAGCTGCATAGAATTCATATTTCCAGACCCACATCCAATCCCAGTCTTTATTTCCATCACCAAAACAACCAAAATAATATATATATTTTAATAATTTCTGCTCATTTCTTGTACACTTGAAAGACATTTTTCAGCCAGTCTCTGACAGAGAGCTAGCACAATAGTACTACTCATTATTAAATAATGATTGATAAACAAAATTCAATTCTTTCATCCAGTTTCCAGTCTCATATAATATGTGCTCAAGCTATTAAACATGTGTTAAATAAAAAATTGAAAGTAACAGGACAGAGCCTATATGACAGTTAAGACCATAAAATCCAGATTAGCAGCAAAAGAAGTAAATTACACTTCATTACAAAATGCAATACCTTAAATAATGTACGTTGACTGAATGATCGCAGACCTTTTGTAACCCAAAGAGTGCAGCAAACTTGATATTTTCCCTGAGCAAGAAATTTTTTTGAAAACTGGATCAATTTCATGCAATGCTGCACCAATTCACCACATGCATGGCAAGACTAGTTTCATTCCAATGAGCACATAAATCTTATGATACAAGTCTAATGAGAGATACAATGCCTTGACAACATACCATGGCCAACTTTATTAATGGACAGTTCTTTTGGTTGCTTTAAGTTTCCATCATCCCCAAATGCTTTTTCTTCCAACAATTAGCAAGAAACAAGCATCAGCAACCCAAACTAACATTGCCTCCCAAAAGCAGCAAATTTAATCAAAAGCATATAAATAGTTCAAACTTCAAACCCTAAAAGCGGGACTGCATGTAAGATAAATTTATATATCGAGCAGCCAGCATCCAAGTTACAATCTTAACAAGCATAAATTAGGATCATATTATTAATCACTCCAATATAGGCATGTCAGTCCACTAGATGATCCAGACGTGTAAAAGCCATTTGTTTGAACAGCTAAACATCAACACAATCAATGCAGCACGCACAAGAAATAAGATTCAACATAAATCATTTTGGCAAGTAGCAGTGCTCTTTCTATCGAATTAACAAGGTGACATTAAAACTGGATTGAGTTTTAATACTTTGAAAAGCATACTTCAGCTTGATTATCAGCAAAACTATAATAACAACAATCCAAGAAAACGTATTTTGTAAACAAGTGAAAAAAGAAATGAAAAGTAGCGGCGAGAGTACAAACACCAATACCTTCAAAGAAAAACGAAATTTTCTCAGCACTCTCATAGAAGTAATTATCAGTCACCTTTTGCTACAAAAACACCAACAAAAAAAAGAACAGAACCCATAAAAACAAATAAATTTGAGATAATAATCAACCAAAGTAAATGAATAAAAACACAATAAATATATCAATCCTTGAATAAAAAAAAATGGTTCTTGGTCGAGAAAACGGAGGAGGTGGAGCAGTCAAAGCCGTTAAGAAGTTCGCCCATTCGCTTCCTCATGGCAACAATCTCTTCATTACTGGGAAATGATTCTATCACAGTATATATCCTGAAAATTATTATCGAATTCTAACATTAGTAAACATTCAAAAAAACATACAAACAATTGTTTTTGTTTGCTGGCAAAAAAAAAGGGAAATGATATAAAAGAACAAAACAATGGAACAAACCTTGAGAGTTGAAGCAATTAAGGTTGTCTGAACCGTGATTTCCCACGAGCCCCATAGCGTTGCGTTCTGGTATTTGTCTTGTGTTGGTCGATCGAGAGCCATCGTATTAAAAAATAAATAAATTTAATAATTTATAATTAATATAAAAAAAAATTTATGTAAAAAATATAATTATTTAAATATATTCTTTAAAATAAATTTTTTTTATTTTTAAATTATTTTTATATCATTTTTATATTAAAATAAAAAATAAAGATACATACAGGACAAATGGTGGGTGTTTACTTCTCCTCTCACTCTCGTACTCAGTGTAACATTGATAATTTTATAGTTTGGTCCTCCGACTAGCAGCCATAGCACCTTTATTCCAACGTTCATTGATACTAGGCAAAAAATAAAATAAAATAAAATTTACCCATTAAAAATGAGTAAATGTAAATAATTGTCCAAGAAAAATATAGCAGAAGAGAATATGGGAGAGAAATTGAACAGCAAATTGTACAAAAGAATCAATGCCCTGATATTCTAATAAATGTACACCCAGTTGATCCTGTTCTAAAGTGTCCTACAAGATGCTCTGATCAAGTTTTTTCCAAAAGTAATGTAATATACAAACATGGTAACACCAGGGTTCAAAAGAATCTAGCGTATCTTTTTTCACAGCTTGTTAGATACGGCAGCTGCAATGGTGAATGTGGAAACAAAAAGAAAAATGTCGGGTTAATGCCCGGGTATTTTCTGCAACAAAGAAGCTTCTTGTTTTCCAGTTCTTCTCTGGCATCATATGCAAAATACCCGTGCAGCTCCCGGTAAACAATTGGATCAATGTGACCTACAACAAATCTTCAAAGCACCCAAAACTGAAGTATACGTCCTCTGACAAATGGAACGAAGGAAAAAAAATGAAAGAATACAGCATGGTCAGCAGCAAGATGTGGTCGCAAAAATTAGTAGAACAAAATTCACCAGTCAAAATCTCTCTTAGCCAATCACGTAGCTTCTGATTTGTTCACACGGCACATGCAATCTGGACATGGAAAGGTATAAATTGAGTCATTTGGTCTTTTCAGCTCATGCCCCTTGGAATCACTATGAGACCGCATACTCAGCAGGTGTCTTTTGAAGCTTTTCCATCTGGAATTAAAAGCAGAAGAAGAATGAATCTAATACAATTAGCTCCACCATCTCATGAATTGCACAGGAAGCTGAAAAAATTTTGACTGAACTTGGCCTAATATTATTATTACATAGGATTTCCTTCTTTTTACTCTTTTTCCTTTTTAATATTATTATTACATAAATGTAAATCAAACCCTTTACAAACCCTAGTGTGAACAAGGTTTGAACCCCGAACCTCCTGTAACACCCCAAGAGGTTTTACTAGTTGAACTAACTAGCACCCAAGGTCCACATATGATTGTCAATCTTAGATTTTCCAGTCCAGTTCAGCCATTAATGTGTGTGAAAAATGTCTTTCTACTTTGTTTTCTGGCTTGAATTTTTATAAATTTGCTTGGTTTCAATTTCAAACTTACCTTATGAAATGCAACAGTCATCTGAGCAAAAGAACAACTGTACGACAGCGAACAAATACATACCCAATGTTGGGATTGTCAAAGAGTATAGCTAACTTCCGCTTGTCTGGCTTGATTGTCTTCGAGTGTCCACCATACATGTATCTTCTGTGACCCATCAGGAAATGAGGGAAGTTCCCACCTTGAGTTGTCACAAACACTTCACTGTGGAGACAAACAGTGTAGTCTATAGCAGCCATCCTGGAAGAAAAGTTCTGAAAGAAGTAACACAAGTTGAGGTAACAACATTAAACCACATCAGACTCTAGAAAATTTTAACAGAAAACCATTCAGACCTTAAAAGGAGCGAGTTCCTCCTCTGATGCCAGCATCTCTTTTGTTTGCAAATTAGGAAACATTTCCAATAGTGGAGCCATTGTCTTCTCCGCATTGTATATCTTTCCAGATGCCAAATAAAGATATGTGTTTTTATCAAAGCCCATCCCCCTAAGCATCAACCCAACCTGATAAGATGCAAGAAAATGCAACATGAACGATGAACTCTTGTTGGAAAGTAAAATTTCTCAATGACATTTTAAAATACAATTGATACAAAACTAAAATAATGTTGTTAACCAAGGAAAAAAGTTTGACTCGGTGCATTATCCTCTTATTTTTAGGATAAGTAACTTCTAGCCAATTATATATTTTAAGTCTAACCAGCCTATAATATTTATGTATCAGGACAATCCAAGTATCAGACACATTTCATGAAAAGATTTTGTGGAGGATATGATATTAAAAATAAATAAAAAATTTCCTTTTCCTTGAAAAATTTGGAAGTTTATCACTCCACAATTAAGGCATCCAGGGTTTGCAAGACACCTGACAGTCTTTATCTATTAAATGCATAACTTTAACATTTCTCCATAAAATGCAGACAAAAGTGTTAAAATTATTTGAAATGAATTGTGTTTATATTGTTTTTCTCTTGCATTTATGAGACAATACTGATAATTAAACACTTCCTATAGTTGAGATTAGGAACTCAAGTTTCAAAGGTTACTATTGACACCTAGCTAAACCAAATGAAAAACGGGTAATAGTTGAGAAATTATTTATTAACTTAGCATGTGAGTATTCTGCTTGCCATCACGATCCAGACTCAAACAAGTAATATAAAAATTGTACAGAATGAAGAAAACTAGAAAAGAATACACACACACACACACACAATGGTTCTCCCAGCAAAATGATTTTGAAGATCAAGCATGCATGCAACAACAGAATTCATGGCACCAATGGAATTTCCGGCATCAACATTATATTACAGCAGAACAATAAACAAAAATAGCAAATATTACCTCTAAAGGAGTAAGGGGACACTTCCCATTGATTCTAATTGCTCCGGGACGTATAACTCGACCAGGTTTTGTAAATTTCCCTTTCCAACCTCTTTCCCTGGCTTCTTTCATATCTTCTTTTTCTTTCTCTCCACCACCAAATACACAGCAAGAGAAAGCAACCATGTCCTGCTCATGCCAAAACATAATACATGCTTACAACTAAGATTGACATAATCAAATAATTGTTTGTCATAATAAACAGCAGTTATTCAACACTTATTGCAGAATGAAAGCTAACCTCCTCAAATCGAAGATGCACAGAAATGTATTTACCACCATGATTTGTACTGCGTTCTTTCATTCTTGCAACCAATGTTTCTCCCAAAGTTAATATAGGACTTGAAAATCTTAGAGCTTCATAATTTGCCAAGCATCTAAGCCGTTGTACCGCTGGAGGAGCATCAAAGGACAATCGATTTGCAAATGGAGAAATCCTTATAACCCTGCGCCATTTATTCAGAAATAGATGTGCTTTAAAACCACACATGATAACATCATAACAAACATTTCAATGAAAAAGGCAAAGGCCTTTCACGGTTGTCAATATATGACAAGGCCATGCCATGGCAACTACATTAGAAATAATCGCAACTTAAAAATCAACAAAAAAGTTTTGACAAAAACACCTAGAACAAAGCAGACAAAAACTACTAAAACATGACAAGTCAATGGCTAACTAACAAAGCTTATCCAAACTTATGAAAATAACTATACAAAAGCAGTTGTAAGAGAGAGTTTCCAAGCATCAAGGAGTGAAAAGGTGACAAATCTCACAAATAGACCAAAAAAACAAACCACAAGCAGTACAATGTCATTCAAATTTGAGCCACTTATCTGGCTAACACCAATTACTAGGGTCAAGACTTAGGTGAATAAAGCGCTACATAGATCTTGCTCAAATATTTTGCAAAATTTTATTGTTAGGAGTAAATAAAAGAAATAAATAAAAATGACCATTACATAATTCCCAATAACTAAACTTTACAAAGTTGATAGTTATCCACAACTAAAAGTTGATCCAGCGCTTAGTTCTTACTTCTTAAACTACCATCAAAGCTTACCCAAAAAGCATGCTTCATGGAATAACAGCAATATAATTTATTATCACCAAAAAGACAGAAAAGAAAACATAAATGATGTGTGCGACAATCACTTGTCTAATTTGAAAGGTCATTTCTCATCACTAAGAATAACGATATATATCTAGGGAATAGGCATGTTAATAGCGGGAAAGAACTGCAACAATCATTATTTTAACTTACTTTTCTTCAAGCAGCTTAGGCAGAACCTCATCTTTATAAAACTGAATGGGTGACCAAGCTTTTACTCTGAAGTTGTAAACATTGCTCATATTGTGGTCAAAACGTTCCATTATGTATTCTGGAATTTTATTAACTACCCGAACATCATTAAGCAAGGTACTGACAAAATCATCTTCATCATAAACGTCTCTGAATTTGCTGCCAAAAGATAAAAATTCCCCCTTTCATATTAGTTCGGTTAAAGTCAGTATATTCTTCTATATTTGAAAAATAACAAGCTAGCACAAAATTGAATTTCATGTACTTAAGTTGATATATTATATTCTATTTTTTCTGTCAAGAAACTACCACTAGGATGTTTTCAAGTAAGCTATCACAAATATATTGTTAAACTTGCTTTCCTGCCACTGCTCCGTAGGCCCCAGGTCCTACAACCTAATGTTGAAGTAACAGCAAGTGCTGGCATACCTAGGATCTCTCCAAATGCTGTGATAATGAAAACTGGGAATCACTAGCGTTGCATTAAGATAGCCGGCGACAGCAACTGCATTGCATATCTACAAAATATCCATAATAGATAACCATGTAAGAAGGCATAAATCAAAGTCACCATAGCCAGAAGAAGGGTAAGGATTCTGAAAAATGAAAAATAAAAATAAAAAGTAAGGAAGAAATAAACCAACCGATGTCCTTTGCTGATTTAAGCCTCCATTGGCCTCAACAGATATGTAACCATTTGATTCTGGTAAGCCTACGATAATAAACACAATAACAAACTGATTTAATCTTAAATGACATATAAAAATAATATAAATCATTAAAAATTATTATATATACAGTTAATCAACATGCATGGATATCCATGAACATATTAGGAGTTTAACAACACAATCATGGATTTATTACATACCTCCTGAAGACTTTTTTACACACAGCTTCCACTCTCCACCTTTATAGATGGTTTTCCATATAGTTGATATCTACAGTGGAAATTCATGATTCAAATCAGTAATGAGTAGCACTTGAAAGAATAAACCAAAGAAACAGACAACAAATATAGCCAAGCAATGAACTCCCAAGCAAATGATATGGAGAGTGACAAATGACAGAAACTGGTAACAATCAAGTTAAAGCCCCAGCACAATAAGTATCTAAGATAAAATATCTGGGATTTGACATGCAGAAAGCTTGAATTTGTAAGCACAAAAGCTATAGATCCTAATGACAATTATTTACTCTGCATTAAGGTGACTAAAAGGAGAAAATACAGCAAATACAGCAGGAATATAATCCAAAATGTAAACTGCATGTTTACTGAAAGGTGCGCAGAGGAAGAGCAGCAAAACTTTCAAGTGAGTCAAAATTTGTTAATCCACAGGTCATGATTCCATAATTAATGAAAACTTGTTGACCTGATAGCTTCTCAGTTGAAATTGTCAAATTCATGATACCGAATCTGGAAAGTATATCTAGAAGTACTCAGTGAAGCAAAGTAGTCAGATTACAGCTCGTTTCCTATTTTGCCCCAAAAACAAGCTTTGCGTCAACCAAGATATACCCCATAAGGCATATTTGCGCCCTTTCACTAAAGCAGTTTTCCTTTCTAAAAAACCTTTCTTCAGCAGACAATATGTTTTCCTAGCAGTTTTCAAAAATAGCTTTCCGTAAAACTGATCCAAAAACAGTTATTGATAGTTTCCTAATGCTTTTGAGCAGTGTTTCAGATTACCACACAGAAAAACAATATTCATGCGCTTTTTAATATTTTGAAAAGTGAAGGACCATTCTAAGAACAAAATAAAACTCCTTTGTGTTCTCATTCTTGACAAAATGTTCATGATAATAGAAGTTAAAAACATCTCCTAAATCACAAATATCTTGCTTTGGAGCTGGTTCCCAGGCTAGGTATATCAGACAAATACACTAATTCATTCCATCAGCTATAAAAATCAAAGGATCTAATTCCAACTAGCTATCCAAATGGAAAAAGTTGCTGCTGTTTTGGATCCATATAACTATTTGTACACTTCTAACTACATCATAGGCAATTAAGGTAACATTCTCCATTACCAGTAACCAGTAGATAAAACAATATGAAACTATTTTTTAAAAAAGCATCCTCTCTCTTCAGCATATTTTTTCACCAAAAAGCAAGGAAACACAAAGAATTGTACATTAATAATAAAAAACCTCAATTACTCAGCTTGATTGAGTAATAGAATAACAGTATGCCACTGCATTTGAGCAATGTAAAGTCCATCCAGTGTAATGCCAAAAAAGTGCATTGTAAATTAAGTTCCTTCAAATCTAAAATCAAAATAACACAACACTGAGAAAACTCCACGATCCAAAGCAACAAAATCCACTGAAAGCTCATTCGAAATCCACAATGATTCATCAAAATCAAACATATCAGCAAACAAATTATACCCACATCGAAATTCACCCACAAATCAAAAAATACAAATCACATCCACAGACTAAATCAAAGAATTCGGCAATCTCAAAGCACAAAAATACTTTAAAAGACCAAAAAACTCAATAACGCACCGCATCAGCAGACGAATTATCGGCATCCATCTCGGGCTTCAACTTGGCATAAACTTGGGGACTCCTATAAACCGAACCTGGAGCAGGCCGATGCCTGATAACCGGAACGACGTCAAACGACACCGTACCCATGTAAATGAGCATCCCGGAGATATAAATAAGAGGAGCAAACAAGAAAATACCCTGCCTCCGAAGAAGAACAGATAAAAGAAGCCAGGCGAGCCGATGGGCCAAGTTGGTCCGAGCCGGAAAACCGACCGGAGTGAACCGTCCCGTTTTCCCCCGTCCATGGCGGTACCGAGGAGAACGGCGGGGAGATGCTGGAGGTGATGGAGTTGAGTGGCCGCTGCTCGGTAACCGATTTTTTGCTAGCATCTGATGAGCCGTTTTTTCTTTTCTTTTTTTTTCCGTTTATGATTTCAAAATTTTCTCCGCTACATACCAAGAAAGCTTTTTTATTTTGTTTGCTTTGGCTTTTGCTCTCCCGCTCTCTTCTCTTCTCCGTCTTGCCTCTGCTTTCGTTTTGGTTTGTAGTGATTTCCAACAGAGAGAGAGAGAGAGAGGAAGTGCACGTGCTGAGTGAGTAGAAGAGCGGCGCAAGGGAAGTATTTTACATTTTTTTGGTAATAACACCTGGGTCTCTATTTTTCTATTTTCTTGCAAATAAGGACATAAAGTTTTCATTTGTAACAAATAAGTTTCAAATTTTAATGAAAGACAATTTTTAATACCATTGTCTACACAAAATATATAAATTTATGTTAATTTAAAATAACATAATTATTAAATATCTAATGTAATAAAATATAATTAATAATTTACATTTGGTATTGTGAAGCACGATAACTCAATAATTAAAATATTTAATAAATATTAATTTTTTATAATAATTACATTTGATATTGTTGTGTATGTTTTTACATTATTTGAAAAAAATTAAAGTATTTAATATATATATTAATTTTTAATAAAAATTATTATTATTATTATTTAATAATTTTAATTTATATATCAAATGTGATTTAAAACTATAATACTTTGCAATTATCTAGACTCAATACCACATTAGTGACACCATTTGTTCTAGATGAAGACAAAATGTATTTATTTGTAACAATGTGAAAGATTAGGGATCTAAATGTTATTATTCTTGATTTTTAATAATTGAAAAACATATTATTAATTAATTAATTAAATATTACCAAAAACAAAATTTACGAATTTAAAAATACTGCCAAGATCTATATAGTATTGACAACCATAATCAATTTGTCTGTCATTTTCTCGATACGATACCGTTTTCAACGTGGAAAAATAGTTCTTTAATGGATTTAGAATTGCTAAAATTAATTGTGATAGTTCAAAAAATTATTAAAAATATTTGTAAATTATTTCTTTTTGTAAAACGAAAAAAATAATTAAGTAGAGGGAAGTCAATTTTTTTCAAAGATTCAATTTCTTTTATGTGTAATTTCTTTAATTTTTTTTATTTTATATTTATACATACATATATATATATATATATATATATATAATATAATATACATGTTCATGTATTTGACCCACAATCACACATTCATATGGCAAGCATGTGACATCCAATGGCCTCGTAATTTTTCAATTAATTTATTTTTATTTTTATTATAATTTTAAAAGAGCATTAACTTTTTTCAAGATTCTAAAAAGGTCCAAGTATGGGTTTTTTTTATTAATTTTTTAAACTTAGGAATTTTATTTTTATTATTTAGAGAAAATTTGAGTTGTAATATCATTTATCAATTACCTAATTTACTTATTACTAAACGAAAGTAATAAAATTAACTTAAATAAAATATTACATACATAAATATGAATCGGAGTCTTGGCCTCGGCTTTCAGACAAGGACTTGGTTTCTAGAACTTGCAAGGCTGTGTCTGGCTAAAGGAAGGGAATTAATTACTTCTTGCAGAGAAGCAACAATTAAAAGCGGCAGTCTCCTCGGTAAGGGAAGTGCCTGTTTGATTTTGCTTTCTGCTTACGAAGGAAGGCCAGCTTATGCTGAAAATCACAAGTGGGATGTGATTTGACAAATAATTGACACCCCACCTTGACCCCAAGTTGGAATGTTTTCCATGTTTGAATGCGATGGATGTCATCGCTACCTTCTACCGTCTGTTGACAAATTATTGAAATAATTAGTGAAAGATAGAATTTTTAATTTCTATTAAATTTAAATATATGTCTTTAAATTAATAAATATAAAAGTAAAAACAAAAAAATTAAAATGCAATACTATAATATATGAATATATCAAAACTAAATTTGAAATATTATAAAATTAATATATTTTGTATATATAGTAATTGTCATTCTACAAAAAATTTATAATTATAATTTTTTTTTGTAAAAATTATAATAAAAATATTAAAATAAATAATACAAATTTTAAATATATAATAAATAATATTTAAATTTAAAATTTAATATAATTTTTAAAAAATTTTAAAAATATAAATACAAGAGCATCCAACAAACTCTTGTAACACTCGATGATCTTATGGTCTCACACTAGTTGCCTACTCAACTCACAGTAAAATAAAGACAGCAAAATATCACTACGGAAGTATCCTAATACATACATATAGATATGTGTGTATAGACTTCAACATGTAACATGATTAATGAAGGCGGGCTGTTATATGTTATAGAATTTAACAGCGGTTGAAGCAACTGAATCCCATGCATTGCCAACCCTATTCAAATTCCATTCTTGCATTCCATTCTTCTTGTTATCCTCTACAACTATGAAAACAAAAAGCAAAAACAAACCTAGATGACCAGGCAAATGAGTTTTCCATTTATCATAATCCAGACAAGAACATAATATCCAACAATTAATCAGTTACATTTCACTGAAACTCAATATCTCATAAACTTAGCCCAAAAGTCCCAGCTTCCTACTCATGAAGAGTTCCCAAAATGTCCTCATCCCTATACAAATGATACCTGCATAGCAATAACCACCGGATCAGCATCACTCACATAATCAATAACCAGTAAATATATAACTCAATAGTCACACAACTTGGACTGTATTATAAAATTATATTTATGTTCAACACATGGAAATGTTAGCTGAACTCGTTTTTGTTTTACTATTATCGTCTGTTTTACTATTATCGTCTCGCAGAAAAGCAGGATAACCTCAATCCCAGATTCCTTTTGCAACACCAAAAACAATATTTAATATATGATATTACAAAATAGACCAAGCCAGTATCTTCACCCTAGCTTCACTAAGGATAACCAGATTATTTACTGTCAACTCATCAATCAGTCCTTGCAAGGAATCATGAACTGGACATTTGTATGTAATTTAAACTTTTATGATATGACCAAATGGCCAGACCCATGGTTTGCTCTCAAGAGGAATTGAGTTTAATATGAGAGTAATGATCTCCTTCAGGGCAGTCCAAACAATATAGTGATCACTCTCTAGGACCAGGCATCCAAAATGACTAAATTAAATAAGGTCTTGGCAGATCAGTCACTTGACCATAATTGTAAGTAATTCTAAAAAACATGTTGATCAGACTGAACAACACTCTCAGTTTAAATTACATAATTACTAATGAAGTAACACTAGATATACAAACTCAAGTCATATACCTCATACAAGCAATATTCAACAAAATGTGTTGCACAGTTACAAACTAATGCGTTGCTGTTGTATTATTACTATCATAATAACTAAAAGTAATTATATTATTGTTAGAAATACAGGAAAATTTGTAATGTTTTATCTACACTACTTTCCTTTTCATAAATTAATTAGTTAACGGTGTTTCAAGTGTCATTGAAATTGATTTCAATTAGCTTTCGTTATGGTTTCTAATCAGATACTTCATCGACAAAACTAATCAGTCCAACCACAAATAAATCCAACCCATTATCTAGAGAAGTCAATTAGAAAATTTCCAAACCCATACAAAAGAAAAAGAATAAGAGAAAGCGCGTACTCTTTTTCGCCTAGCTTGACCTGGTGGCCTCCATAATCAGGCAGAAGAACGGTGTCGCCTTCCTTAAAGACCACCGGAATCGTCTTTCCTTCCTTGTCGCGTGTTCCCGGACCCACCGCAACAATTTTCCCCGAGTTTAACTGCTCAAATACAAATCAAAACTTTATCAGAACCGTCCGATCCATTTGACCAATAATATAAGGTTCACACATACACGCGCAAGCATAACTAAAACAACTGTTAACCATACTTACTTTGCTGGATTTCTCAGGGAGGAGAATCCCGGCGTTGGTTTTGGAAGGAGGGACGATTTTCTCGACAAGAACACGGTTGAGAGTCGGGATCAAGCGCTTCGCCATTTTTGTTTCTTTAAACTGACCAAGAACAGAGTTCAGCGAATACTATTACAGGAGACAATAGTGGAACAAATGAAGTTGGATCTTGCGTTATAAAGAATTGAAGGAGATGTTTTTGGTGTTCAGAGATTCTGGATGATGATAGAAGTTTCTAGGTCTTAGGGTTTTAGGGGGATTAGGGTTTTAGCGGCTTAGTGATTATTGGGCTGCTAATGGGCTTGTCCTAATATCTGATCCTGTCCAATGCCAAAGTTTGAAGGCCATAAGATAAAATTTTAAACGGGAGACAAACAAGTAGGTCCTTAATTTGTAAAATAATAACAAATAGGGGACATACATTGATTTTTTTTAACAAGTAGACCCCTAAAATTGGTTGTTACTATTGTCATTACAAAAATTTCCTTGTCTGTTTCAACCCATACGATTGTCCTTATTTGTTATTTTCCGGATACCCATCTATTAATATGTATGTATGTATGTACGTACGTATGTATGAATGGGTTATCTTTTGTTTCTTTGGCCATTGATAGATTCTTTCATCCTTTTAATTTTGTCTTTTTTAAAAGCCAATGAAGATGCAAATCCAGCGGACTGCATCATGAATGAGGCATCCACTCAAAGATTCTTCTGTAGCTTGAATGTTTGACATGATCTCAGCAGACATATGCCTTACGGGGCATGCATACCACTCGTTGGAGTTCAATCAAGGCTTGAAAATTATTGAAAGTCGTATTGAATCTTATCTAATTCTCCACCTTCAAAATTAGAATTATTGTAACCCGAAATCATTGAATATCAAATATAAATTAAAATGAATAAGAATATTTTACTCTAATTCAATAAATATTTAATAATTATTAAAAGATTTGATTGGATTGAATTTGATCCCGTCTTTTTTGTGAATATTTGAAATTGAGTTGTTGTAACTCGGAATTCATAACAATTAAAAATAAAATTAATTCATACTAATTGAGAATGAAATCGATAATATCAAATACAAGTAACTATAATAAAATAAAATATTAAATATTAATTTTTATCGAATAAATTGATGAATTTTATTACAAATAATATTTAATAAATTTTTTTTAATTTTATTTTTAAAAGTAGATAAAACTAACGTAATTTTAAATAAAATTTAATTTTTTTTATCGAACAAATTTTCAAAATTAAATAAAAATATATATTTTTTAACATTTCACTCTTCTCATCTTCATGGTTAATTATTATTCAAAAAAAGGAAGAAATCCTTTAGCTTGCTTCCAATTCTTCTTGGTATGCAAACTTTTTGAAGTATGCTTGGATGACACATTGAGGGCCAAAGCATGAATTATTGCCATATCCCATCACACCTTTACCAATCATACAAACATATGGTTTGTCTTTGAGGATCAAAGGGTATGGAAACTTTGCATATTTTGTTCTGTAGCTCACACTTACCACAAATTCTTCTCAACTAACGTTGCATAACAGTAGTTCATTATCTCATACTTTGCGGGGTTTGTGGGCTAAACTCATTCCTAAGAAGAAACGTAGGAGGGGGGTGAAATTGAAAATTCTTCAAACATATTTAGACTTTGGGTAGATGTGTTTAAATCAATGATGTGATGATGAAGATGAATTGATTCAAAAGAATAATGAGATTGAGATTGAGCCTAACTCTTCGGTGTTTGCCACTAGATAAGGTGTGTAAACAAATTGTGGTCAATATAATCATTCAATTTAATAATTTACTTTACATGATTTATTTATTCGTATTTTTGGACGGCTTAAGTATTTTAAATTATATAGAACACAGCACCATATATATATATATATATATATATTTAAAAATAAGTAATATTATCTTAAAAAATTATAATCAAAATTTATACCCAACTAATTATACGATAGTATAATTATATTTATTAAAACTATCAAAAAATTTAAAAAAATTATGGAATACTTAATATTTTATACAAAATTATTACTTATACTACAATATTTAAAATACAAATTTCAAATGTGATACATACAGCTTTGACAATAAAAGTTGATTAGAAAATTTAAAATTTTTCATTCTTAAGTCGAGCTTCTAATTTATAGTGATAACAACACTCGGGGCTATGAATTTTTGTACTTTTATTACTTTAAAAAAACTATATAGATATTTATATATTTTTAATTTCCTCCGTTGTTACAGACTAGAGTGGGCGTGCCGGAGTGGTTATCGGGCATGACTAGAAATCATGTGGGCTCTGCCCGCGCAGGTTCGAATCCTGCCGCTCACGATCTTAACTTTTTAGGTCGCACGCATATTGGAAGAGCTCCATTATTATGCATTCATCATCCATCCACAAATAAAAATCAACAAACCTTTTATTCATGGATGGTAATCTTAAATAGTGGTTGGTTGGTTGGTTTTCGAGTAACTTTCTTGTTCACAGGCGATTATCCAAGCAGTGGGTGGGTGAACCCACTTGTCCCCGTCCTCCGTGAATGGTCTTTCTAACCCACTGTATTCTCAAGTCTTTCGACGTGCATGCTACGGAGGATGGTCTCCTCAAGTCCTGGGACAAGTATGAATTTTAAAAAAAATGAAAAATAACTTTAGCGATTCAAAGTTTATTATATTTTTATTTAATTTATAAAAATAAAATTACATGAAATTTAATTATTACGATTAAATATTAATTTTATAATCGATGTCTAATAATTTTATTTTAGAATAAAAATATATATGATTATCTAATAGAGATAGACAGACCCCAGTGTGCTGCATGAAAATCAAAACACCATCCATTCAGGCTAGAATTGAATCATTGCTTCTTAATGGAACTGGTTTTGGGATCAAGCCACTTTCTTTTGGGTCCACATTGCCTTTCAACATGTTGTTGTATTATTCAAAGTGTCATAATGAATTTGGGAGAACTTTGGCATTACCAAACAAATAATTAGACTAAACTTATTTACTTCATTTCTCTTAATAATTGTACCCCGCTTGCTTGCTTGCTCCACACATTTTAAAATATTATATTATTTTAAAAATACGTCAATACGCATAAAATATTAGTATAAATACAATAAAACGAGTCAAACAATGCTTCACTCAAAAATTAAAATTTAAATATATAGAATTGTATTTATGTCATGTAATGTAACTATACACTAGAGATTAAGACCTATTTGTTACAAATGGAAAATTGTCTTTGTTTGCCGAGATACAAAAAACTCTGGGACTTGGATGTTATTACACAAACAAGAGGCAAAGCGATCGTGATGCGGCACGCAGAAGCACTGTGTATGCGTTTTGTTCAGCATAACAGAGAGAATAAGTTTGCTTCAACCGACTCTCTGACCATCTATCTCCCCTTTAATTGTTCTGTGGGTAGAAACTGAAAAACATTTACAGCAAGCATCATCAAATTCATCACCATTTTTAGGGAAGTGCGCCTCCAGAGAAGGCAATATTCACAAAATTATGCCATTTCTGGCATTCTTGACCAGGCAAATGACCAATTTCTTTGCTTTCACATTTATGATTTATGTTCATCTTCATTCCTCTTCCTTCCTCCATTAATCTTTCTGTGATTTTGTGTCGTCTTTCTTTCAGACCAAAAAGCATATGGGCTCAAAATATTTTTTTTATTTATTTTTCTAACGTTCATATTAAGCCTCTAGCTTTGTCATATATTGTTGTTTAGCAGGCAAGTACTTGTGCGGTCTAGCTTGGTGGAAAATTGATTGATAGGAGGAAGGAGATTCAAATAAAACAGAAAATTACAGAAGCCATGGAGCCAAATTCTAGCAGCAATATGCAGCAGCAGCAGCAACAAAATGGAAGCTGCTTAGAAATAACAACAATGGAGGTGCACAATGTTGTGTCACCACCTCATAAAAGCAGCATACAGAAGCTGAAAACCAGGCTGAAAGAAACTTTCTTCCCTGATGATCCTTTGCGCCAATTCAAAGGACAACCATTGAAGAAGAAATGGATGCTTGGTGCTCGGTACATATTCCCTATTCTTGCATGGGGCCCTAATTACAGCCTGAAACTCTTCAAATCTGATATCGTTTCTGGCCTCACCATTGCCAGTTTAGCCATTCCTCAGGTTCATTTTCCAACCAAATTTTGCTTCATTGCTACTAATCTTTTCAACCAACTTTCATTAAATTCACGTTTTTCTATATTTTTCAGGGTATCAGTTATGCTAAACTTGCCAGTCTGCCTGCTATAATTGGTCTCTGTAAGTACTTTTTTATTTCTTTATTTTTCACTGAAACAAACTGCTCGATAATTTTTTTTACTGCATTTGCTTCCCCTCTTTCAAATATTGTATAGATTCCAGCTTTGTTCCTCCTCTTGTTTATGCCGTGCTCGGAAGCTCCAGAGATCTCGCAGTCGGGCCGGTTTCAATCACTTCTCTGATTCTGGGATCAATGCTCAGACAAGAAGTATCTCCAACACAAGATCCTCTTCTGTTTCTTCAACTAGCTTTTACTGCAACTTTCTTTGCTGGTCTTTTCCAAGCTTCTCTAGGATTTCTAAGGTAACCTTTTGGTTTTTGGCGTTCTCCTTTGACAAAATGAAATATTGCAGGGATTAAAGAATCATTTTTGATGATTTTGTGATGATGTCTCAGGCTTGGATTCATTATTGATTTTCTTTCAAAAGCTACATTAATTGGATTCATGGCTGGAGCTGCCATTATTGTCTCTCTTCAACAACTCAAAAGCCTCCTTGGAATCACTCATTTCACTACACAAATGGGATTGTTTCCTGTAATGAACTCTGTTATCCACAACATAAACGAGGTAAATTTATTTTGTGAAATAATATCGATTCAGATCCCTAAATTTTATACTTTTAACAAATAAAGACATAATTTTTGAAATATAAATAAAAGCACTTATGTTGAAGAATCACTTTTGGCAGTGGTCATGGCAAACAATTCTCGTGGGGTTTTTCTTCCTTGTGTTCCTTCTGCTGACTAGACATGTTGTAAGTTATTCCTTCTCTCCTCCTTCCTCCGTACTTTCACTAAACCCCCGTATATTAATTCTAGACGGTTACGGTCGTTTATAAGCCCTGCATGCATGACACGTGTCACATCCAGTCAAACTAATGGTCAAGGCAATTATTACAAAGCATTTCATTTTCATTTTGTGCAAAAACAAGAACACTACCCCGCTCTTTTTTCTCCTTCTTATGCAAATTCAGATGACACCAAGCTGAAATTAAGCTGCTTCTGCCTTTTTTCAAAAGCACTTTTTCCTTTTTCTTTCGTTTGGCTTCTGAAGTGGCAGTGACTGTTGAATGAATAAATTGGGTTGTATGCCAATTACAAATTACAGAAATTGGAAATGATTGGCAGGGGACGAAGAGACCAAAGCTGTTCTGGGTATCAGCTGGAGCACCTCTTGTTTCTGTCATGCTCTCCACTCTTCTGGTGTTTGCATCCAAAGCTCAACATCATGGCATCACTGTTGTATGTTCATAATATCCTTTCCTGCTCCCATTCTTTTTAGAGGCTATACATCTTGGGCCACAATGTAATATATTTAAATATTTACAGGTTTATTTATTTTATAAACTCATATTATAAATAGATTATGTGAGTTCTTTTTTGCACATTTTTATTTATTTATTTTTTCAAATTTCTGATTATTCATTTGTTTTAATTATTAGAAGTTAATGAACATTGATGTACTTGTGACAAGATTGGAAAACTGCAAGAAGGATTGAATCCTCCTTCAGGGAGCATGTTGAAATTCCATGGAAGCCACTTGGGACTGGTCATCAAAACTGGGCTTGTCACTGGCATTATTTCTCTCACTGTGAGTCTCAACTTATTTTTACATATGCCCAACTTGCAATTTAATCCCATTTAATTTTTATAATATAAAGAGAAAATGGATGTTTTTAAAAATAAATTAAACTAACTTCAATTTGGATTAACCAGTAATTAAAGACTAAACCCATCTGCATTTAATGAATTAGGCATTGACTCGAATGCAACCTCAATTACCATTTGTCTTGTACAAAACAGGAAGGAATTGCAGTGGGAAGGACGTTTGCTGCTCTAAAGAATTACCAAGTTGATGGTAACAAAGAAATGATCGCTATTGGCCTAATGAACATGGTTGGCTCCTCGACTTCTTGCTACATTACTACAGGTACACATTACAGCATCTGTTACTTTCTGCTTCTCTAAGAAGCAAAAGCAATATTGAAACAAACACATCCATGATGATCTGAAGTGCTTCTAAACAGCTTTGAATCAATCTCAGGTGCTTTCTCCCGGTCGGCGGTCAATCACAACGCCGGAGCAAAAACCGCGGTATCTAACGTCGTAATGTCGGTAACAGTTATGGTGACACTCCTCTTCCTCATGCCACTTTTCCAGTACACACCAAATGTTGTTCTGGGTGCTATCATAGTCACAGCAGTTGTTGGCCTGATTGATATTCCCGCTGCTTACCATATCTGGAAAGTCGACAAATTCGACTTCCTTGTCTTGCTCTGTGCTTTCTTGGGTGTCATCTTCATCTCTGTCCAGGATGGTCTTGCAATTGCAGTAAGTTCACAGATGGTATTTCCGGTTGTCGAATAATTGAAAAACCATAACGCATGTAATATGTTGTGATGATGGTGATTGTCAATCAGGTTGGCATATCGATTTTCAAGATTCTCATGCAGGTTACAAGGCCGAAAACTGTAATGTTAGGAAACATTCCGGGGACGGATATTTACCGGAATCTTGATCATTACAAGGATGCAATGAGGATTCCTGGTTTCCTCATTCTCAGCATTGAAGCTCCAATCAACTTTGCCAACACCACATATCTCAATGAAAGGTTGTTGGTCACTCAAGAAGCTTGTTAGTGAAAATGCACAGCTTATTCAATGAACTTTTATGGACATATTTTCTCTCTTTTCTCATGTTTGGTTTTCGTTGCAAAGGATTCTGAGATGGATAGAAGAATATGAAGCCGAAGAAGATTTGAAGAAACAATCAAGCCTTAGATTTGTCATCTTGGAAATGTCAGGTATGTTTATCTTCTTTACAAATATGCTGTGAGCTATGTATGCTTCTGCTCTTCATTTAAGCTTTGAATAATCACAAAAGTGCCTTTATTCCTGCATTTAGCTGTGAGTGCTGTTGACACAAGCGGGGTTTCTTTCTTCAAAGATTTAAGGAAAGCAATGGAGAAGAAGGACGTTGAGGCAAGTTTAAGCAAACAAACTTTACACTTCCATTTTTCTCTCTGCTACCTTAAAATTTTGGACCTTTTTTCTAATCACCCGGAAGCTGACTAAGTTAGCATCAAACAGCTTGTGTTGGTGAATCCTCTGGCTCAAGTGCTGGAAAAATTGCAGAGGTCAGATGAAAATGGTGATTTCAGAAGACCAGATAGCCTTTACTTGACTGTTGGAGAAGCTGTGTCTTCACTTTCATCCACAGTAAAGGGACCATCTTCAAACAATGCATGAAATGAATCAAAGATATGTCGGCCAATAATTCTCACTATAATTTAGTTGTTTTAATTACAGTGGGTAAAAGATGTTCAAATTACAACCATATTTACAAATTTCTGTTTGTAAAGAAACTCAATTTTAATTCCCTCCAAGGTTTCTCTAATATTTTATGTCACTTTCTTAATCTTGTGTAAATCTAGTTGTTTGGTTAAACTTTCAATTTTTATCTTTTTATTTTTCATTAACATTTACATCACATATAGGTCTTAAATTTAAATGACAACTTATTTATTGGGTCTATCGCTATTCTTACAATACATTTGAGCACACAATTACAAATATTAAATTATAAAATTAAACCCTAGTTTTATTTTCTTTTTTCCAATTCTCTAACTATTCAATTTAATTCTATTGTCAACTATTTATAAATTCAATCGTTATCTAAATCATTGATTTTGTATAGATTAAATATTTGTTTTTATAGATTTAATTCATAATTTCTAAATTTTAAAATTTAGTTTAATTTGAATAAATATATTTTATTTTCTTTTATTGCTTTAATAAGTATAAAATAGCTATTCATATTTAATTAATATAAATTTTAAAAAGACCAATAAAATGAAATTTTAAATAGTATTTCATATTTAATAATTTATTTACCTCTTTTAACTTTAAATAATTTTTTTTTAAAAAAATATTATTTTCTTATTATTCCATTAAAATAGTAAACATACCTCTTTGAAATCAAATCCAAACATGCATGCATGAACTACCGACACTATCAATATAACATTCCGAATCATTAACATGTACATTGATTAGTTTTAGTTACTAGTAAACAACAAAGACTATATCATGAAATCATAATCATGGATGCATTAATTATGATTATACTGATCATTAACACCTAAATCTAATCATATCATTAACACACTCAGACATCTTTTTCACCTAAAGAGCAATCCGTTGGTTCAGTCTCTTGCCCAAAACTACAGAGACCATATTCCAAGCCCAAACAGTGTCTTGAAAGTAATCACTTTTATTTTAGCTCAAACAGAGCCCAAGTTGGTAACACTGAGAATTGAGCCGTTTGCCTAACGTATGCTCATTTCACAATTCCTACATAGCACCATGAAAATTAATATCTTTTGCACAAATATCTTATTACATTCAACCAACATCTAATATGTTCTGTCATACATTTACAAACAACATCTACTTCTGAGAACATGGGGATGGGAACGACTAGAAAATCATACCCAAAGCATTCACCATTTTGCTGATTTACATTTAGCACCTATTCCGTTTTCATTGAAGTAAGGCCTAAAAGTTCTCATGACTTCCTCGTAAGTTGGCCGCTTGTAGTCCACTGCCTGCAACCAAATTTCTATATCTTAGTCTTTCAAACATACAGGACATGTTCTTAAAATAAAGTCGAATGTATCGAGCAGGATACCTGCTCCACAACTTCCTCAGGACTCGCCCATCTCCACTCTGCAAATTCAGGGTCTACTTCACCGTTGGCCAGGTTTACCTCACTGTCATCATTAGTTAATTTCATAAGAAACCTGTAGATTGTCCGGAAGGAAAAAAAAATAAAGAATGTTAGGAAGCAGATCAATTGTAAACAGGAAGAGTCCTAGTCCTAAAACAAAGGCTTCATTTGTATTTCGATGCAAGGATAAGCTTGATAACTGAAGACAATCTGCAAGCTTCACAATTCCATGCATAATATTCATCAAATTGACACCTCGACTAAGCACTCTGATCATCCACGCACTACTTACGGAAATGAGTGAGATGATGAGTTTAAGTGGGAAAGTCAGTCTGGGGTCCCCAACAATACCAATAATCAACTTTGACAAGAAGTAACTCAGTTAGTAACAAAAGCCAGACCTGGTGATTAAACATTCAGAGAAATTGTGAATAACACAAAGCATTAATAAACTAATTGGGCATAGCCATAAAGTAATAGATAGCAACTCTATCAAGAGAAATCCTAGTTAATTGAGTGTTAATCCTCGCAAATGATATTACAAATGCTTGCTTGCTTGACAGAGGATCAAAACGTCTCAGTTTAGCAGCCTGAGCGAGTTCAAGCCAATTATCATTTTCAAAATTATACCCATTATTTTTTCTATTAGTTCAGTGGATTTTATTTCGATGTTCACACAATGTGAATAGCTAACAATGTTCTCCAGTCTTAATTGAAAAAATAGATAAATAAAAATGTTAAAGCAATGCTCCCAAGTCAAGTATCCGCAATGTTGATATAGTGCCAGCCTAGTTTTCTTTGAAAATGTAAGTGCACACGCAGACACATAGGCATGTAGAGAGAGTGAAGTAAACAAGAAATGAGAGATACATACCACTTCTCTGCTTGACCATGCCATTCACCTCCCCAGAGACGATTTACTTTGGCCTTCACAGCTGGAGGAAAGTCATAAGTCAACCAATTTGGTACCTGACAGTTCATTATACAACTTTGATCAAATGTATAAAACAAAATAACCCAAAAGGGAGGCATTTCAGTATTTCAACAGCTTCCCATATAAACTTGATTAGTAATTCAAGATGATCCTACATGCTTTGTGTTTATTTCAGAGATTGTTCTATTTGCTGTAACTTCATCAAAGTGATACTAGAAATTCTAAAAGAAAAGGAGGCACAATATAGATGTCGATGAAGTAACTGTTTTCTTCGCCAAATTTCTGGCCTTGATTCATCATTGATTCTTCTTACTCTATTTTATTTGCTATTTGAACTGTGAGTCAAAGTTACATGGCGTTTGTTTGAATGCGTGGATACAGTAGTAATATATCATCCACTAAAATCATATTCATCTGAAACAAAAAAAACGCTATCTATGCTCCTGAAACAACATTCATACATACTTTGATTCAATCTTATATGCACGTATTCAACAGTTTACACATAAGAATAGTAGAACAAATAGACATGCAGTTGCATTGCCAGTGGAATTGCTCAATTAGCAAACTAGAGCACAATACGTAACTTTTATACAAACCTCAGCAATAATTTCAGCAGACACTATTCCAGTTTCTTCTCGCAGTTCCCTCATGGCTGCAGACTTGGGCTCCTCACCGTCTTCAACACTTCCCTAAAATTGGCAATTCCATAACAAGCAATGAAAATTAGCTAAAAGACGCAGAGGACACAGTGAAGTTCAGACAATTACTTGTTAAGAATTCAATTATATCTTTTATGAATTTTCTAAATAACTTCAACTGAAAAGATTGCAGAGGTATTTGGCGTCGGATTAGGTTAAGGGTGAAAAAGTGCCAACTAAAAAGACTCTCGTGCCATTTCCTATGCTAAGAATTGAGATGATTCAAAGTAGATATTGAAATTTAAAAGCTATCATGAACGATAAAAAATGGTGAACAGTATCATCCCAATTGTTGTAATATTTTGCTCAATGAAAACATTATATAAGATATCACTATTTTCAGAACAAACAGAGCATCTGAAACAGAGTACTGACCTGAGGCATCTGCCAAGCTCCTGGAACATTCAATCTAGACGCCACAAAAATCTACCAAAGTAAATCAACAAGCTTAGTGTTTCGTGAAATTGAATGCAGTTTTTACTAATAGTGTGTTATGTAAGTGCTTTTTGTACTTTCAAATAATTAAAAATCATCGTTTTTGTGCTAATTTCGTAGAATTTAGCTCAAATAGATTGATCCACCATCTGATATAAAAATCATCGTACCTCATTCGATAAACGCTCTTAAACACTTCCACAGAAAGCACTTCCCAAGTGTTATTTAAGAAAGTATTTTGCAAGTACTTTGCTCGACAAGATTTCCTGGAAGAATTTTGCCACAAAAACACACGCACAACAAAATTCTTGAAATCTTAGGACATCCACAAAATTTAGCTGAACAGAGAACAACTCAAAATAATAATAATAACAACACAAACCAGAGAGTCAAAGTTGATGAGACAGACGCCGACTTTAGGGCGGTAACCGGACGGGAGGCCGTCCATGACGACTTTAACTAACGATTCTTTATTTCTTTTTGTTTCTTAAAAATTAACACTGCGATCGATCGATCGATCACTGTCGAAGAATAGAGAGAAAAAAACGCACACCAAGAAGATGAAAGAAGGAGAAGAAAAAGTAGAGAATCAATGGAGTGGTGAGTGCATTGGAATGAGTGACGCTGACCATCACAAATAGCTGACTCTTTTTAATGGAGTCCTTGCTCAGGTGGAGGCCACTGTTGTAGTGCGGGAGCACCGATTTCGTGATCACGCGGTCTCCCACTCGTATATTTCTAATGATTCATTAGATTATATCAATAATTTTTGTGAAAATTTTAATAAAATTATATTACGTTGATTTGAAAATGAGTTTAGATATCTTCTAAAAAGAATGCGCAGCTCATGGAAATAAAGTAGGGCCGTGCGCAGTGAATAAAAACTGAGAGAACGAAAAAGAGCCGGCGCATAATACCAAGAACACGAGGGGACGATGTAGTCAATGAGCGAACAGGCGGAAGAGGAAAAATGAAAATAGAGTGGAAACGGCGGATAAGGACAACAAAAAGCGGTAGGTGAGAGTGAGAGGGCGTTGACTTTCGCACCATGAAAAGCGAGAGAATAATGCAACTTAATTGACTTTCTGTAAATGACCGAAAGCATCTTACTTTTGAATTTTTGATCATTAAGGATTGAGGAAAATTTTTTCAAACCAGTGACTATTATGTATAGTTATCTCAATGATTTGTTTCGTTCACAATAAACATAAACTCTGAGGACCTTCATGAAAATGTCCATTGCATGATTTGTTTAAAACAATACAGTATACAGCAGTTATTATAAAAAAATAAAAGTTAATATTAAACTGGGGGTTGGGTTCCTCTTCACTTTTCCATCAACAGCACTAGCAGGCAGCAGCAGCACCAATAGCAGCAGCAGGCAGCAGCAGCATCAGTACTAGCAGCAGCTGGCAGCAACAGCACCCAGCACCGCCACAATGAAACCCAATAACTAATCAAGTGCAACTAAACACAGAAAGGCTTAAGGTGCAAGTTTATTTCCTTACCGCGAAAAAAGCTCAGGGTCCAGAATCTCCAGTTAAAGTACGGCGGCATAACCCAACAGCATAAAGCCAATAAAGCAGGTAATCAACATGCTCACTTCTTACAGCAATTGATATGATATCAACACCGCAAATAATGGAACAAGTAACTATCCATGTCTTAAGAACAGTCAGTAGATTGAAAAGCTATCTTCAACCAAACAGTCCGAGAAAACATGATAAAACCAAGCTCGTGGTGCATAATAGAATAAAACAAACAGTTATACAAACAGTACAGCTCCTTTCATATATTCTTGCCATTATAAGGTGCAACGTAGAAATACAGACCACAGAAATAGTAGTAAGAAACACCTTACAACTCATACCATACATAATACTGTTTGGTACGGATCTAGCAATTAGAAAAGAGAAAATTCCACACCAAATTCTATTAGTATATATCATAAATTTAATAGTAATTTTGATTTTTGACATATTTGTATTATGATATTTTAATTTATATATATATATATTATTTATTTATTTATTATTTTATATCTATGCATTTAATAAATATAATAATACTTTTAAAATAATATATTTAATTAATTGAATACTATTTTTAAATATCCTAATTATTTATCGTAGTGAATAAGGTAATATTAATACATTGAAATTAATACGCGTATTGACTAATAACAATATAAGTATTTTATAATATGATATATTAAGTCAATACATGAGTACAAGTTATTGAATTAATGTATTAGGCCGATTCCTCACAAGAATATTATATAAATTATTATATAAGTGTTATAAAGTAATTTTTATAATAATATTAGTATAAAAAATAAATATTTTAATATTTTTAAACGTTATTTATAATAAAATAAATAATCAAATATATCATAACTTACATAAAAGTATGTGTGTGATCAATATAATGAGAATGGTATTTTAGACTCTTTAATTGAGTAAAATTTGAAAAATGCATGATTTTGCTTAAATAAATTAATATGTGATATTGACTTTATTTTATAGAATAAATCTACTTAAAATAAAAAATAAAATAAAATTCAACCATATAAAAATAACACATTCCATATCTATTTTCAATTAAGATATTTAAAATAAATAAATTGAATTATGTAGTAACATTGGTAACGAATAACATGATATCAAATTATCGACATTCTCATCACTTGGATAATTATAATGTATTGTTAGACAGTGCTAATTATTTATAATATTAAAATTGGATTTTATTGTTACTACCAACATAACAAAAACTTATTGGGTATTAATTTTAATTAAACTCATTATGTTAAAATTGAACTAAATTTATTAATGCTTACTTTACTAAATAAATTAAAGTTTATAAGAAAGTCCAATAAAATAATTTAAGTTAAAATTAAAGATCTAAAATAAAATTATAAATATGTGATATTTGCATTTTTAAAGGTGTGTCTAGGATTTGTTATTGTATATTTACTCTAAAATAGAGAAGAAATTACAAAATATCACATACTCAGATCATAAAGATTAATATTTCGATTAGATTTTTAATCGTGTGAATACTATAAAAATATAAAGATAATTAATTTGTGTTTGTAGTTTGTCGAAAATCATTTAATTAAAGATATATATATGTGTGCGCGCACGCGCGCGTGTTTAAGATATTGAATTATATGCTTATAATAATTTTAAGATTTATTGCATGGATTTGAAAACCAAACAATATATTTTGAGCAAATATATGTATTATTTTACTTACAAAACTATCCAGTGTAAGGGAAAGTTTAGGTCAGTCATCAACATTCACCTCCCTGCTTGCTGCTCAGCATTGCTCCCTACCATTGGGTGAGTGACAGTACCAGATGCTCATGGATTACAAAGCAAAGCATCATGCTCACCTAGAACTATATAGAAAAAGCCATGCACTGCCTTTGCAAGTAAATCTAGTCCTTGTGGTGAAAGGTTATCCGCCTTCCTTCCCAAATCCAAGACAGATTCCTGAAACAGTTCTTCTTCAATCTTGTATCATCTGATGCTATTTCTTTTTGCTCACATCAACTGCCTCTAGTACGTTCAAAACTGTAGATCTTTCACTAGACAATAACTTCTTAATTTCCACCATTGCATTAGATTGTAAAGCAGAAAATGCTAGTGCCCAAGGAAGGTAAATGGTATCAAATGAATTCTCAAGCAGGTAAGTAGGTAAAGAAACTAGATTGATAAGAGTTGTCATATGAAATATGGGTTTAAAGTTTTAGAGCCTAAGGCCCGGCCCAGCTGAGCTAAATCTCGTGACACATGGCTTCATTTAATACGGTTATTTTTTTAATTTATTTTTATTTTTATTCAATACGATTACATAAACTGACATTTCATGTGTGATTGATAATATATTATTCGGATTATATATATATATATATATTTTAATTTTGAATTTTGCATTTGATGTTTTCAGTACATTTCCAGATGGGGGGAGCATTACGCAGTTGGAGAAGTTGATGTCGTGCGTAATTATATCAAAAAATAATAAAGAAAAGAACTTTAGTTATTGAAAGAGAATTAAAGAGAACAAGAAATGAAGCGGGAGCTTACGGTAGCAAGCAACGAAGGGTACGAAAGTATGCGAAAGAAGCAACCGAACAAAAATAAATCTCTAATCTGATTGGAGAGTCTATTGACAAGTGAAAGACCAAGTGTTGGCTGAATTTATGTTTGATTCATTGATTCTGATAACAGATAATATTGGATTTAAGAAAAAAAAAGGATAATGATGGATGATGGAGTTGTTCAGCGGGTATTTGAAGGAGGAGGAAGAGATTACTTTCAACAACAGCCTTTCACTTCTTCGTCGTCATCTTCCATCTTGCAATCCCTCCCTCCCCACGTGGTAAATAAATTGTTATTCATTTCTGGGTTTTAATTTTTTATTTAGTTTTTGCCTGCCTTGCGTTTTTATTTGGTTCAGCTTAATATTTTTAATTTGGGAATTTAAAATGTTTTTGTTCGTTTAGCTTTGAGAATTGTTGCTGATAGAATCCAGAAATTGGTTTGTTGAAATTATGTATTTATTTTTTAATTCTTTCTGCTTGGTAGTTTGATTTTGTTCAGTTCTTGTATGGAACTATTGGCTTATGAATTTGATGTGTTTGTTTTGTACTTTAATTGCTGCATGTTATTTTAATTTTTTTTCCCGGGGATTGGTGTCTGCTGATCTTGGTTTTGGCTATGAGGTCTTGAAATTCAGTTATCATTAATTGAAAACACCGTTGCTTAAGAATTATTTGTGGAGTAAAGGAAGTTAGCCAATTAAAGTTTAGATTTTGATAGTTAATTGATTTTTGGTTGAGGTTTCTCAATGCGTGTCTGGTGTGCTTGCAAGCATGTGTTGGGTCTCGTTGGTGCTTTTCTTTTGCAATTCTCTAGCAACGTTTCCTGGTAACTAAGTTACATCTTAATATTGGACAACTTGATATATTCCATTATCATAACAAAGTTTGCCTTAATGTTTTCTTTAAGAATATAAACTAAGTTTTGAATTTGTAATCTGCAGTTTTCTGATTGTTCAAATTCCTCAATTTGCAAGTGAATGCTTGATAATGCTTCATATGTAATTTCCCTATCTACCATTTGTGATTCAAGTTCCCTGGTGTAGATAGTTTCTATTTAATGGTAATTTATATCTTAAAATTATCATGATATTTCTCTTGTGGCCTGAATGTCTATATCCGAAGTTCTGTCAGGAGAAGTCTAACCATTGCTTGGGTTGACATGGTGCAGTCTTTTGATCATGGGTATTATTTATTAGTAAAATCTATTCAAGAGCTTAGAGAGAAAAAGAGGGGCATTGTTACAGTTGGTGTTGGTGGTCCAAGTGGTTCGGGTAAAACCAGGTATAAAAGCTGTATGATTTGTGTTCCATTGTTGTTGATGTTTTTGAATTTGTGAGGAATGAAACATTTGCTTTTTTCTCCCTTTAGTTAATTTAATTTGTTGTTTTTATTTGATGGTTGCTAAAGCTTAGCAGAGAAGGTGGCATCTGTAATTGGTTGTACTGTTATATCAATGGAGAATTATCGCGATGCAGTTGATGAGGCAAATGATTTGGATTCAATAGATTTTGATGCATTAGTCCAAAATCTTGAGGTTTGTATATGCTTATTATCTAACAACTTGACTGGATTGTATCATGCAAAACATTGTTCCAAGTCCTTCAAATTTCTTTTAGTGTTTCTCAAAATGGTCTTTAATGAGTGTGCAGGCTTTGAGTTTTCTTAATTTATAGTTAATTTTTTTAAAAAATTTTTCTAAAAGGTTGAATGTTAGTGCTTATACTGTTATACAAGTATTTTTCAAGTAACCATGGGTTCTATGGAAAAAAATCCGTGTTAAATTAACCCGCTTTTTTTGTGATTGGACAGATTACATTCATATTTTGTAGCAAACTTTATTGCATGTGTATCTGTACGAGGTTGTACCTTTGTTGTGCATCTGAAGCAGTCTTTGTTTTGAAAATAGGATTTGGCAGGAGGTAAAGATACTTTGATACCGATGTTTGATTTCCAACAAAAAAGACGCATTGGTTCAAAAGTGATAGAGAGTGGTTCATCTAGCGTGGTAAGCACGTGCAACCTACAGTTACAATGATTATCAGTTGCTGCTATTGAGTTCATTTGTTCCTATTTTTTTGCTCAGGTAATAGTTGATGGTACCTATGCTCTGCATGCAAGATTGCGCTCTTTGCTAGATATTCGGGTTGCAGTGGTAATTTCTGATCTCAAGGAGATAAATTTTTGTTTGTGAAAGTGTTTGCTGAGTAATTAGTTGTTTTTGTAAACATTTGTATAATGCTTTGTAAATTCATTTGGTGTACAAGGTTGGTGGTGTTCATTTTAACCTTCTTTCCAAAGTTCAGTATGATATTGGAGACTCTTGTTCTCTGGATTCACTTATTGACAGCATTTTCCCATTGTTTAGAAAGCACATTGAACTAGACCTTCATCATGCACAGGTTGGTGTTTCCATGTCCTTGTCTTTAAATATGAAACAGTCAATTTTATTTTTTATTTGATTGGTTCATTTTTCAGATTAGGATTAATAACAGCTTTGTCTCATCATTTAGAGAAGCGATTTACAAGCTGAAATGCAGAAGCGAGGTTTGTACTTATTCTTTAGCTTAGTAAAGTTTCCATATACTATTTGTACATTGGAATTGCTCCAAGTTTCTTTCATGTTACTCACTCCGATAGTGGAGTTCTTGGGAATTTGTTTAAACTTTGTCAAGCGTCTCCTTATGATGTGAGCATCTTCTTGATAAATCTCTGTTAAATCTAAATTTAGTTTGTTCATTGACTTTGCACTTCTTTGACCCTTCAGTTTCTCAAATTATTATTGTATTCTTTGTACTCTCTGTGCATATGTGTCTCATTCAGAGCTTTTGAACTCTTTATGAGTAAAATTGTTCTGAGCCAAGTCAAAGCAAATTTGACCAAGAGTTAGAAGTAGGAAAAAGAATAGTTTATTTCTCTATGCACAAATGTTGTTTGGTATGAATACAAAATGTAACCATACTTATCCAGTCTATTGTAAAAGAATTTATGCAAAGGAAAAGGCAGCATGGCATCTGAATTCATATTTGAGGGTTCGAGAATATGCTAAATAAACAAAATATAGTGATAAAATTCATGAATTATGATCACCTACTAATAAAATTTCTGATGGAAAGTCTATCCTATAGAAGTGAACTTGGTGGTATTGCTTGGATATGAAAATATCTCTATTGAAGTTTTACGTGCATCCAAGTTGGATAGAAATGGCTAGTGTTTGCGAAGCCTAAACAATGGGCGGTTGGAACCAGTAATTTCCGAACTTGTTGAATCTCGTTGCTATTTTTCCTCATTGAGTGGGGAATGTAGTGTGGGTTGTTATATAAACTTGTCTTAGTGGTTATCATACATTTGTGTCGACATAATCTGAAATTGAACTCTGTAAGATGATATCCATTATTAATGCCTTAAAATCTAAAATGAGACCACGTCTGCTATTCATCACTTCGACAGATGCATATATCTTGTCATTTGCTTTTATAATCTTAATGGTATTGCATCTAGAGTATGGGAATAAAGATTTTTATTTTGCTTTCCACTTTTTATTGAGTGATATTCTAGAACCCAATGAGTGCATCTGACATTCCAAACTCTACCATGCTTCTCTGAGACTGCCTGATGCTGAATTTCTTATTACTCATGTCTCCAGATATTCAATCTCTTTTCTTTGGGAATAAGTTGTTTGGTATTGGTTAATGTCCATCACGTTCACCCTTGGATTAAAATGTTACTCAATCAGTAAATTGTTGTGGCAGGCGCCAGATGCATTTTCTTTTTCGTCCTTTCAAGGAAATGAAGTACAAACAGACAAGTGAGTGTTTGCTTGTACCTGATCGTTTCCTACGTTTGTAATTTGGAGATTTGATAGCAAACAAGCATACCAAGTGCTTCATCTTGCTTTCAGTTTTATTGAGATGTACCTCAGGCCTCCATCTGCAAGTGAAGAAGCAAGAATAAATGATTGGATTAAGGTGCGGCAATCTGGTATTAGATATTATCTCTCACTCGGAGACCAAAGGATTGTTGACAAACATTTCATTATCAGGCCAAAAGCTGAGTTTGAGGTGAGAGATCTTGTCCCGGTTCATATTCCTAGCATAAATGTTGTAATCTGATCAAAGTCAGTGCTTGAATAAAAATTCTCTTGACAAGTAGGTTTCTCTCCTGCACTAAATCTGTGCTGCTATCAGTCACATTTAATGTGTGATTATCTAAATGTTTGAGTAAACTCATTTGCTGTGCTACTTTTTAGATGGATGCTAGCACAAATAGCATTGTAGAGATGTAATTTGTCAGTGTGCACATGCCACTTGGACAATTTTAAATGAGTAAGTTATAATCACAGGAAACATACAAGGCTTTCAAACACATTTTAGCTTCCATGGGGCATCTAGAAGGTCATTGCATCGTGTTGAAAGTTTTGTATAAAATATGGCTTCAATTGCTGTTGTCATTTTCATCATCGTTTATTAATTGTTAAAATTGCCATCATTGTATAAATTCTGCTGGCATTCCTCCTCTTCATTTTGTATAATGTTGCCTGCTCCTTGCTACTGGAAATCAGGATCTGTATGTACAGTAAGACCAAATGATATATCGTTATTTATTTGTTGGTTGTTTTGCTTAAAGTTTACTAAATGATAAAGTTAGATATTCTTTTTACCTGTTTAATCATTTGATATTGTAACAGGTTGGACGAATGACACTTGGCGGATTGTTGGCTTTGGGGTACAATGTTGTTGTCAGTTATAAACGGGCATCTACATCTGTTGCTATTGGCAATCTTTCATTGTCTATTGAAACTATTGATACTCTTGATGAGACATTCATGGTGCTGAGGGGAACAAATAGGAAAGTACGAGCTTATTTCTCTTGCTAAAGATAACATCTGGGATTTCCCTTTTGTTTTCTAATATTGCTACCCAGGATCAGTACTCTGATTAAGTACTGGATGATTAGTAATGTTCTCTTGGGAAGTTATGGTGATGTGCAGAAAAATTTGATTTTATTTTCTCTGTCTTCTGAAATATTATCTTTTTAAATTCTAGGTTTTTTTGCAAAGAGAGTAGAGCCGTAATACAGAAAATAAAACATGGTTTAGAACACAGTTTATAACTGCCAATGAACATGACCTTTTTTTATGAGCTTTGAAGTGAGGGCATTCAAGGTGAATGAACCTTCAAAATTGTTAAATTACATTAAAAAAAATTATTAAAAGGTGAGAAGAGCTGGTTGTAGTTGATGGATGTATATTCATGCATGATTTCTGTCATATTTTTGTTTTCTTTTTCTTTTTCGTTTTCCCTTTCTCATGGAATTTCTTCCTTTTTGTTGCGTCAAAATCTTGTTTCTTACAAGAAAGATCAGAGGAAGGAACTGCTAATGGGAACATGGGTATCTCTGTTTAGGACATTCAAAACAAAATGAGTTTTCTTATGGTGTTTACCAATGAGTTGAAATATGGTTGCTCAGACTTCAGCCCATATTTTCTTGAAACTGCTCATTATTTAAACATCCATGGGCCAAAAAAGGAAAACTATTCTGAGATTGGTATGTACAAAGATTTCTGTTGTGCTGGACATCAATTGTAACTCTTCAGCCCGCCCTTCTTTTATTTTTATATTTTGACCATCACATGAATATAAACCAAATCCCTCCCCAACCTTGAGTGGGATCCACACCCTAAACTGTACCATCTCAAGAGGTTTTAACAGTTGAACCAACTAACACCCACTTGTCTCCTCATGAGAGGAAATGTCAATTTGTTAACTGTTTATCTTTTTAATTTCTACCAAAGCTTGCTTGGCTGAATTTGGTCACTGCATGTTGAGTACCTTGATATGGTTCTTGTTATCATATCTGAACATGATTAATGCATTGAACTTCGTTATTGGTCAAGTACTTGTGGGCGCTAAACACCGATTCGGAAACTTCCCAAATATTTTCCCATTTTTGCATGTGTTTTTGTGTGTGCGCATTCAAAAAACAATATGGACCTAACAGAAAGACACATAATAGCTCATGATTTTGCATACTTTTGATGTGAATGAGTGTCTAAATGATGGCTGGTCATTGGTGGATGTCAGTGTTAATTGTCCGATATGCCAGTTAAATTAAGTGTCCTCCATGTCATAATTGTGGTTTATTACTATATTACATACTGAGTGTGTTCAGGATGTTCTGTTTGAAAGGTGAGCTGTTACCAATGCTGCTTCTTTTGTCATATGACTCACTTCATAAATGAGTTAAAGCTTCTAGACCTACAACATATATCTCTCTTCTATGGTTTTTGTTCAAATGGTATCATATATTTCTGAAATTTAGATTTTTGTTGTTCCATCTTTGGCAAAATTTTGGCCTTTGATGTTTTGGTTTGGCTACCCTATTGTTGTGTAGACAGTTGGAGCAGAAGCATTGAGGATGGGTATTAATGGACCATGGCTTACCAAATCTTATCTGGAAATGATTCTTGAGAAAAATGGTCAGTAACTTGGCTTAACCTTTGTTTTAGATTCTCTCTTTCTATGCATTTTTGGTTGGTTCCTCTAATTTAAATCACATTTATTGCTCCTTATAACCAATTTGACTCCAATTGCAGGTGTACCACGCCTTAATACACCACCACTTTTGTCCAATACACCTATCCCCAGTAATCAAGAAATGGCAATTGTGGCCCCAAAGCCAATCCGTACCATTCCAAACCTTGTTACACAGCTTGAGGATCTATCTCAGCCTTGGACTCGATCCCCTACAAAATCTAAAATGGAACCTGTATTAGCAACATGGCATTTTATCTCATCAGATCCTCATGCTGATAGTTCGGTCACATGTATGTCTCCTTTGAACATTTATCATTTTCTAAAGAAAAATAATAATAAGTGAATACTATTGTAGGTGTGTTTTTATTACATTTTATGTACAGACCACTCTCATGAAGCAACTGCAGGTTCTTCCTCTTTCAGGGATAACATAAAGCTTGCTCCGATGCCTGATTCATATGACTTGGATAGAGGATTGCTTCTTTCTGTTCAAGCAATACAGGTAAGAAGTAGAAGTATATAGGAAATTACATCAAACAGCAATTGTGAAATGCCTTGTGGAGCTTGTAAGTATATTCAATCAGAAGAAGTTCAATTATCTTTGTTTATTGTTTCAGGCTTTGTTAGAGAATAAAGGCCCCCCTGTTATAGTTGGAATTGGTAATACATACTCATCTCTCTCTCATTTCTTTGAGTTTGCATGTTGCTTGGATGCCTTAATAAGGTTATGTTTGGGATTGAGGTGTTGTGTCTTTAAAGCTACAACTGCTAATATGAATGGATAACTGAGTAGTCCCCACAAAAGTTGTTTTACCATCATTTAACTATTGCGCTTTCAATGTTAAGTGCGACAGTACCAAACACACCCTAAAGCTTGTCAAGAGAGCAATATGAAATTTTGATCTTTTGATTTTATGGAGTGGCATGGTTGAATGCATGACAGAATCTCCGCTGCCTTTAGATTACAAAGAAGAAGCTCATAGTATTGATCCAGGAATAATTTTTTAGATGCCAATTTTCCATTATTGCAACTGAGATAGAATTTAGGTTTTTGTGTGTGTACATGAGAGAAGGAGAGAAGGAAGGCAAAAGAGAAGAATTTGTTGGAGCAAAAGTTGTCTTCAAGTTTGACTAGGCAAGAAAGACTTCAAATTACTGAACTATCCTCATTATCTGTTGTGAAAAGGGAAGCATTTTGGAGTTAATGCAATATTTGGTCTGGGATTTCGTTTTTATTTAGCTGTTCATTTTGTCTAAGCTCTTTAAGTGTTATTCTATGCTGATGTTTGCTCTTGTCATTTCAGGAGGTCCTAGTGGATCTGGAAAGACTAGTCTGGCTCATAAAATGTCAAATATTGTTGGTTGTGAAGTGGTTTCCCTTGAAAGCTATTTTAAATCTGAACAAGTAAAGGATTTTAAGTATGATGACTTCAGATCTCTTGATCTATCTTTGCTTTCAAAGGTAGGTTCTGATAATTGTTTGTATCATTTTTGGTTCTTTTCTAAATTTTTGGTCTTCCTTGTCATGAATTAGTGATAAATCATATGGCAAGTTAAATAGGCTCACTTCAAATCTGGCCAAAAAAAACTATATAGAAACTTAATTTAATGTTTTTAGCTATTCAAGTTTTGATTGAATGGTTAGTGTCTTTTTATTTGGTCTACATCCTGTGAATATGCTAGAGAAAGATTTTACAGATTTTATTATTGTTTTAACGAATATGATTTGGTTCTTTGTTTTCTTACCCGATATATTTTGTTATGGTGTCCTTTCCTGTCCAATCCATTACATATGGTGTCTGCCAAAATTGGGTTGTTTAATGGTAATTATATTGAGTACTGTTAGATGTTATATCTCCCATATGCCCTAGTTCTTTGATGCTCAATTGTTATTAATACGTAAAGGTTTATCTGATTCTGATCCCCAGAATCCTTTTGATCCACGGAATCCTTTTCTTTTTTTTCTTTTTCCCTTTTTGTTAGTTGTGATTTTCCTATGATTGCATTATGTTCCTTGTTTTTCCTGAATCATCTAACACCTATGCTAATCAGTTTCCTTTAACCTCATATTTCTTTACTTCAATCATATTTTCACTCGAGCAGTCTGAAGGATGTAATGAGCGTACATTTTCCTTGATTTTAATATTAGTTTTTGAAATGTAGATATAATTCTTGGCAATAACAATTGTGTACAAAAGACAATACACACTTACATAGCATTAATTGTGCTTGATGGTTGCCAGGAAATATACTCACATTTCTAGCACCTTTTCCTTTTTTATTATTTGTTTACAGAATATTAGTGATATAAGGAATGGTCAAAGTACGAAAGTACCCATATTTGACTTGGAGACCAGTGCTCGAAGTGGCTTCAAGGAGCTTGAAGTCTCTGAAGATTGCGGTGTGGTCTGTTTTTGTGCTCACTAGACTGCTCCCAATATTAAATTTTCTGGATTCATTTACTTAATTGTGTTGTACATGACGGAGCACTCATATTTTAACATAAACTCCCAAGGTCATTGGTGGGGGAGGTATGGAAGGATGAAAGTGAAGATATCCTGTTTCTCTTTTTGAGAAATTTGCTTGCATAATTTCATTGAGGTGTCTTATTTTGTAATTCTGGATATGGGTAACATAATAGTATATGGAGATGAAGTACTAAATTTTTCTTTTCCTTAGCTTACCCAACAGTTAGTGATTAATGTTGGTGTAGGAACAAGAAGTAAGCCTTACACAAGTTATATAATTGTAAAATTATCCCTTGGTTAATTTTGTTAGTTAATTAATGGATGCTAGTTTTCTTGTTTTCAACAATTACTTGGGGGAACTGACACGTGCTAAGAAAAATTACTCTGAATCCGTGGAGGAACAGAAAGTCCCCGTTTAGAAAATGGTTGGTTTCTAAGTATTAGTTATATGTGGTGTACTATTTGGCCATAGTATAATGCAGAAATGAAACAATCTGGGACCATGATTCCTTTTGCATGTTGAAGCTTTCTGGCTAGATGACTATTCTTTATTTTTTATTTTTTGTTTGTTAAATATCATAAGTATATCAAACATTGCTACAAATGAATCCTTTGCGAATGGTGTCTTTAGTGCATGAATTATGCCAATTGTTGTAATTTACTCAGCTCATGTTTAAATTGTTCATTTGACCAGATAATTTTTGAAGGGGTTTATGCATTGCACCCTGAAATCCGAAAATCACTGGACTTGTGGATTGCTGTGGTAAGATGGCTTTCTAGTCCACATTCATGGCTTTATTTTCCATACATTTTTGTAAATATTCTTGCTTTTTGAATTTTTCCTAAGTACCTTTGTATTTGGTGTCCAGGTTGGTGGTGTTCATTCCCATTTGATTTCTCGAGTGCAGCGGGACAAAAGTAGAGTAGGATGTTTCATGTCCCAAAATGAGATCATGATGAGAGTGTTTCCAATGTTCCAGCAGCATATTGAACCTCATCTTGTTCACGCACATGTTAGTAGACCTGAAAAGTGTGAACATTTTAATTATTTCTCTCCTTCAGCATAAGAAATATTTTAGTGGTAGCCATGGCTCAGGCATATCTTTTGATATTGTGCTATTTCGTCTTGGACACTATTATTGATTTTCTTTTTTCAAAAATGTCTTTCTCCGATTTTTATTTAAAATTTGTTTTTTTTTAATATAGTTAATCTTGTTATGTTTTAGGAATTATTGTTCATACGTATTAAGCAGTGAAGCTAATGTATTACTTTCACTCTCGATGACAATTGTTGTTTGCAAGGCTAACTTTGCTGATACCTTTTTTTTTGGGTCAATGCAGATGAAAATCCGAAATGACTTTGATCCTGTGCTTTCACCTGAGAGTTCATTGTTTGTCTTAAAGAGTAACAAGCAAGTATGCCGCTCTAATCCTCTTGTCCTAGTATTGTTAACGGTGATCTGCTGCTGCTATTCTTATACTGCTTGTGATCAATAACAGGTGCCTTATCTAGATATTTCAAAAATCCTTGACCATGCAAAGTTCTGCAATTCTGTTCAAAATTTCATTGATATATACCTAAGGCTTCCAGGAATCCCTGCAAATGGGCAATTGACTGAGAGTGAATGCATCCGCGTCAGAATATGTGAAGGCAGATTTGCATTGCTGATACGAGAGGTTTAAATGAATAGTTTCTTTTTATCATGTTATGGGTTTTTTTTCTTTCTCGGTCACTCTACTGAATGCTTGATTCTTAATTTCTTTTATATTCCATCTGTTAGCCTATAAGAGAAGGGAATTTCATCATTCAACCGAAAGTGGATTTTGATATTAGCATTAGTACTGTTGCTGGTCTTCTTAACCTCGGGTAAGCCAATTATTTATAGTTTAAAATTTCCAATGATCGTTGATTTTTATTCTGTCATCAGTTTGTCATCTTATACTTCTTCCTAGTTGTTGAGACAAATTATTTTGGGTGAAAATTTAGCTGTTACTAGAAAAACATGGTGAACACCTTGCTAAACCCATGAAAAGAAAATTCATCTAAACTGATTTTATATTAACGTAAATTACCATTATGGAGCCAAGGGACTGAATTTGAGTTGGATTATAGATTCTGGTAAGATTTACATGGGGTTAACAAAGTAACTGATTTCTTTATTCTTAAAAATTTCAAGAATAACAAGTAGGATAGTGATTATCATTTTCTAGCATTTGAAAGGGATAGAATGCCATAGGATCGAGTTCAAGTATCTTTTCTTAACTTATCAACTTGCATTGCTTCTTTCTGTTGCATGTAGCTGTTCTTGACATGAATTTTCCTCTTACTTTTAGCTAGCTTTGCTTGTTTTTCATTTCAGTTTGCAGTTGATAGATTTATGTACAAGTGACTGGAAGTCTGTCATGTCAGGTATCAAGCTGTGGCTTATATTGAAGCATCTGCAATTATTTACCAAGACGGAAAGGTAGAATCACTTTGGCTTACATTTTAATTAAGCTTAAATTTATTTTCGTCTCCCTTTTTCTTTTCTCTTTGTTCCTTTTCTCTATATTTAATCAATTTCGTTCTCTTCAGCATGTTCAACCTGTTATTGGCGTGCTTCGCTTAAATTGATTTTAGACTTCATTTTAAATGGTCTCGGCAGATTCTTATTGAGGTGGATCATCTCCAAGATGCCCCTTGTCCATATCTACAAATCAAGGGTGTCAACAAAGAAGCAGTGGCAGCTGCTGGCTCAACTCTTAAATTGGATGGTTCATATACAACAAAGGTTGTCTTCAGCACTTCAATGTGTTTCAATTATGTACATATATGCATCTATGCAATGATGTTGAATGCTGTAACTACTTACGGCTGTGATGCCATCTTAACTGACAACTGGCTTTTTTGTTATGCTTCAGAGTTATCTTGAAATAGTTTTGGAAAGATTACCAGCAGTAGAACAAAGTTCAAATGGAATTCGCACTCAACAAGCCTCCAGGTTACAGGAACTTGTCGAATATATACAATCTCAGGTATTTTTCTGTGGTTGAATAGGATTACAGATATCTGTTTATAAAAGCTAGTTTTTTGGGATGAGTTCAAATTGATGTTAGATTGATATTGTGGACAAGTTGTTTCATGGCATCTCATGAGCTTTTGCTGTTCTAGGTTTTAGACAGCCAATAACGTGAGAGGTTTCAGCTTCCCTTTCACTTATGCTTGAACGAAATGAGAAAACACCCACAACTTGTTCTGCTTCTCTTGATGATATAGATCTCTTAATTACCTTCTAGTTTTCTCAAATCTTTGTTAACTCGCATGCCAAAAGAAATCTAAAACCTATGCCTCTTGTGAAAATTTTTTTGTTTCAAGTCAGATTTCACACCCATGGTGCAATATCCCTGATCTATGACCCAGTCAATAATTGATACTTTCTTGGAAGTGGGCCAGGTGATTTGTCTTGCTAGAGTTATAGATACCAAAGGATATTGCCCATGTTTCTAACAACCATACCCTGTGAGTGTTGTGTTACTAAAGCTATATTCAACAAGTTGTATTGTAGCTATTACTGAGATAAGGCAAGATCTTTAATTTTGTTGGAGTCGTGCGGTCAACAAAGTAAGCAAAAAAAAATTACTTTTGTTCTATTAATGTGCCTGCCACACTCCAAAGAGATGAACAATGACTGATGCAGTCCCCTTTGGTTCCATACTTATATTAATTTATTTGTCTTTGAATGCCGAGTTCTGTCTGGTAGGGTGTTTTTTCTTTACCTCATTAGAGAAATAAGATTGAATAATTCCAATTACGAACTTAGGACTTTCAAATATTATTTGGATGGGCTTGTCTATATTAGCTGTAGATTATAAGAATAGGGTGTTGCATAAAACTATTTGTGGAAATGGAAGAAATTCATGCTGCCAGACCATACACAAATTGTGATAACAACGTTGTATTGTTTGTAGTCTACAAAGATAAACAACGAATCATAGAATGAGGAAATTATTCTCCTGCAATATATCATGTTGAACTGTTCATCTTGTTTCTCTCTCTCTTTTGGTCACTGTTGCAAAACTTACAGGGTAGTAGTTCATCATCGGAATCCTCCCAAAGTAGAGAGGCTTCTTCTCCAATAGAAGGCATGATTGAAGACATGCAATCCAGGATTAAAAGGCTTGAGCGATGGCAGACAATCAACACGGTAATTTCCTAAACTAGAAGGCCCCTAATCGTTATGTGTATTGTTAGGAAATAACGGTGAATTGGGGCTCCAACTTCTGTTCCAAGTGTGTAATCATTTTACCATGAAAATATCCTAACCTTCATCCATCTACGGTATACTTTTCTTTTTTTTTCCGGTTATTTAACTTGTTTATTTAATTGATTTTGTTTGTTCATTTTTGGTTTTGTTCAGACTTATATGATCATTTAATGGCAGGTACTATGGACATTTTTGATGTCTGCGCTAGTTGGTTATTCTCTTTACCAAAGAAAGCGACAATGAGACAAAATAACTGCAGGGAATACTTGAATCTAACAAAGACTTCCAACAGTCACAAGTTTCTCTTGACATTGGCAATCAAATCTTTGTAGCATTGCTGAGTCACAAAATTTACACCTCATGGCAAGAATTATTATGTTTGTTGCTCGACCTTTTGTAAATACCTTCGGTTGAAGGAAACTAAGAAACCACAGGCTAACAAGTTGAGCACAAAACATGTTATCCCTCTTGCTCACACTTTATTCCTGTTTGCACTTGGGCTAGAGGAGAGGAAATATCATTGATTACTTTTTTAAAAGTGATTTATATACTGATCGCAATTCAAGTCTAGAAAAATTGTCGAGCCCAGATTGTTCTTTAGCAGGAAAGCATTGTTGTTGAGTATGCTTTGTGTGATTCAACTTTTATGTTCTGAAATATATTGCAACCAAAAGCAGCATGTCAACTACTTGATGTTATACCTGAACAAACCTTAAAAAGTTATGTAGGTACATGCTTGTGTTTACAGGAAACTTTTTACAGAGGATAAACTTTCAAAGATAAAGCAACAATGGAATCCATTTCCAAATAAATGAATGTAGAAATGGTAGCATTCCAGTAGGAGTCTGAACAAAATATGCAAGAAGTAACAACTCAATCAACTGGGTCTGATTTCCACGTCATAACAGCTAGGTATAAAGCAAAATTTGTATACATATTTTTTTCATTGCAGTTAGCTACTTAGCTTCACAGCTTTGTTTCCGACTATAAAAAACAGTTAAGAACAGGTAACTTTTCATATTTAAACAGTGAGGCTAAGGAATGATTCCTTGATCCTTAAATACATATATGGCCATTGCAAGTAATATGAAGAAGATGATGATCCACAAGTTCAAACCTCCTGCCAAAATGATTAACCAAAAACATGACGTTTGGCATTCCAAATGAGCTATTGTCTGCTTAAAATATGTTTAGTTTCTTAAAATATGGGAAGGACATACCTCTTTTTTTGTTGTCCTCAACTGCTGTGATCCTTGCACTTGAGTCCATTGATGCAGAAACCAAAGCCCTGCATTTAAGCATCGACTATCCCTATCAATCTATTTTAAGGCAAAATAATGCAACTTACAAGTTCATATAAGAGCAATTTAACTTGAATATGGGGGCCTACAACCTTGAATCATGAGAGAATGCCAAAGCTGTTACAAAGCCAAGGTGCGCTTTCTTAACCATAGTTTGAACCTTCATACTGCTTGAATCTATAATTGAAACATCTCCCTCTGTCCCACTGCAAGTCAATCAATCACAAGCAGAAGAAGTTAAAAGCTTTTGCAACATGCTCAGTATATACCTTCAAGCAGTTGAAACTAATGAAGTCCACAAGTTCTTACATAGCAAGGAGCTTGCCATCGGCAGAAACATTGAAGGAATAAATAGACTCACGGACTACTCGCTTTGAGCGAATCCTCTTCCACGAAGTCGTATTCCATGTCACAATACTTCCACCTTTGTCTGTAGACATAATGTTCGTGATGGTCAGCTTATCAAACAATGGACATGGGCATTCTTGAATGGAAAAATAGAATATGACTTCCAAATACTGAAAAGTTGACCTGTTATCGCAGCAATGTACAGAACACCAGTCCGATCATTGATTGGAGAGAATCTACAGGAGGCAAAAACCTCATCCTGCACGAATAAAAATAGACTTAGTTTACACGAGGCAAAAACCTCGTCCTGTATGAATAAAAATAGACTTAGGTAGGAGCTCATGTGAAACATTTAGACTATATGAGAAGGAATGTTTTAATTCTGCCAGTGTGCAGCAATCATACGGCCATGCTCTATCAATCCTAGAAAGAATCTAGGTCAACTGAGTCAACCATCCAGATGGTTGTAACTCGTAGTCAAGCACCACTTACATTTTCTGTTTGTAGAGAAGCTACAACGGTTGATGAAGTTACATCCCAAACCCGACCAGGGCCACGATTGCCCAAGGAGACAAGGAATTTTCCATCAGGGCTGCACGACAACCATGCCAGAAAATCAGCAGAATGAACAATGGTGTATTGATTTTCTCTTATTCAAGCTTGCAGATTCAGGAACTGTTATTCTAATTAATCCCGCTCTACTGTTGCAAACCTGAAAGATAAATCCTTCACAGAAGCATGAGCTTGAGACTCATTGAGAATAATTTCCATGCTGGGCCACTTGAAAACCCGTAATTTACCATCCTGCACTGCACCAAATCTGCACATCATATAGCATGCTATTTCTGTGTTTCTATTTTATTTTTATTTTTTAAAATGACAATTTCGTCTTACTTTACACCTACCAAACACACAACTGAAGCCAACACTGCAGAACACTTTAGTAAAACATTCACATCCAGGTGGAAAAAAACTAGTGCTCCTATAATAGATATATGTTCAGATCGATCCCTGGATGTTCAGATCTATCCCTGGAAATGGAGGCATGAAGAAAATACCTGACTTATCAGCAATCATTCACCTATAGCAAAGGGGAAATAGGCAAAAATACAAGCAATGGAAATATGAGTTCTACTTGCTACAGGGCTACTGGGGTGGGTAGCTACCCTATGGAGTAGGAAAAGGTAAAAAATATCTATACATTAAAAAATTTTGTGGAAGAGCAAAGATGACTTCCCTTAAGTTCCATGCAGCAAATGCATTATGATTTAAAAGAAAAGGTAAAGCATCTCTACCTCGCTACCAGCTGCAAATGTAGAACCCTCCGAGTCAAATGCTAATGCTAACTGCTGTCCAACATCTTCTAATTGGCTGAGCACTTTCTCTGACATCCTCACACACAGTTTGTGGACATCAGCATCTTGCACTTCATCCCACTCAAACAATCTGCACAAAAAGTATACATTGAGAACTCAATCCTCCTTGATGCCTTAATGTGATGGCAAAAATAACATTAACCATACAAACTGGAAAAAATTGTCCCTGGACATAAATCATGGTGGTTCACAGCTTAAAGTACAAAAACTGGGAAAAAAAATTAAGCTAAAGTTTAGCAGGAAAAATCACACACAAAATTCAAATTAAAACAGTAGATTACTCAGGAAATCATAACTGTAACCCATGGAGTGCACCTTGGGACACCTCTCTTGAAAGTTATTACATTCCTAATGCCTACATTAATTCTTGTCAAATGATGACAGCAATAGCTGAAATTTGAAAAATAAGATAAACTAAGACCTGCAGCTATTTTGCAATGCACAAATAATGCCATCTCCACGGGGGTGAACAGCCATTCGGTAAGGCAAATCAGAAGCAGTACGAAGCTCAGCCACCTGAAACAAATGAAAGGAAAAACATTGCAAACAATGACATTTCCAATAGTATAACACAACGATGAAAATGAGATGCATCTTTAAAATGCTCAAATCTTGTCTCATGCCATTTAACAAGTAAAAGCAAACAATAGCTAGAAACAATATGCACCATGAACTTTGGCCAAGGTTCATTAACGTTTATGCCAGCCTATAAAGTAAACAGACGCCATACTTGGTCCCATATGCATATAGCAATCTCCAAGACTTATAGTTGTATGCATATTGGATCAGTTAGTCTACGAAGTTATTAAACCCTAGATGAATTCCTTCTGAGGTAGTAGCATCCTGTCAGCAATCTTTGTTTTTAGGCTTGACCGATAAACAATTTTAAGTGCGTTACTGATGTAAACAATATTTTAAAAGAGCGAACATTTTCAGTGCTTCAAAAAAGGTAATCGACGTTCTTTCTTTTTTCCTCTTCCAACCTTAAAAAGCATTTAGAAGACCTACAAAGCTGATCAAAAAGCACTTTTAGCTTTAGTTATCAAAAATCACTCCAAACCCACTATAATGTGTCAACAATAAATGCTCTTATAAGCTGACACAGATATTCAATTAGCTAAAATAAGACCGCCCATTCAATATAGCTTGCAAGATGTAAAGCACGCAACACTTATGCCGTGTTTCGGATTATTTGATATCTCGCCAAAAACAATTTCATTCTACCACAAAATGAATTTAACAATTCAGATGAAATTAGAAAACAGAAGCGTCGTGGATGTATACACTTACAGGTTGATCGGATAGTGAATTGGAGGTAAAATCGAAGTGAGTCAAAAGAACGGCGTTGCGGATGCCACTGCGTCCCTCGCCACCACCTCCCGCTAAAACGACGTAGTTCTCGTAGCTACCGGAGGAAATTTCTTCCGATTTGTCGGTAACAGCATCGTCCTTGGATCCATTTTGATCTTCTTCTTCTTCTTCTTTGTCTCCTTGTAGTTTGAGCTTGGATCTAATGTACGCGTGCGGAACCCAGCCGGCTCCATACAACGGCACGCCGTATTTCTTCAAGCTGTGAGATTGTGCATTCGTGCTCCCCATTTTGTTCCTTTGTGCGCAGTTGATTCTCTCTCTCTCACAACGATAGCGTTTAGTTTTTACCTTATTTATTCTTCATTATTTTTTTTTAAAAAAAGGGCAAATTATTTGTAATTACGAGAATAACATTCGTATATTTAATAATTAGAATATTTTTAAAAGAGTTTAGGGATCTAGTTAATCCAAATAGATGAATTAAATTATTAATTGACAAATTACAAACATATAGGGACCTGGATGTTATTATGACAAATGTCAGGGCATGCTGTGGCCAATGTTTGGATGCCACGTGCACTATTCTTAAAGGTTTATGACAGTCATATTTTTTTAAAATTAATAATCCCTCTTTGATTCTTTTCCTTTTTATTTTAATGTATTTTGTGTCCATTTAAATTTATTTTCTTTATTTATAACTCAAAATATCCATTAAAAAAAGTATTTATAAATAGCCTTTGATAAATTGAAATTCCTCTCAAAATGATTAAATTATTTTCTTTTTCCTAAATTACTGTTTTTCCAAGTACTAATATTAAGGATTGAAGGAGAAAGGCAGTTGCAGGAACAACATAATGAAGGTGAAACAAAGGTATTGGGATTGTGTTGCATTAACAGGGAGGATCTTGGTGAAAACTTCACTTGCTGACTCTTCCTTGCCTTTGTTAAAAAACCAAAGAAAGCAGTTTTCAAATGGCAGCAGCCGTGAAATTACTTTTCAGAAGACGCGTTAAAGCGTATCCCATGTGGCACGAAATAAATCACCCAAAGTCTACGCGGAAAGAAATTCCCTGCGTCGCATCACCGCATGTATACTCTCCTTTCAAACTCTCTTCTTCTTCTTGCTCGCTTCTAACCGTTACACCACTCAGTACCTTGGCAGCAGCATGGGAATTTCACTCCCAAATGACGACGTACAAAAGGATAGTGTCATCGCCGCTGCTGGAATCGACGTGTCGGCGTTGACCACCGGCTTAAAAACTGGCCTCCATCGACCTTCATAAGTTCGGCCACTATTATATTATTCTTTTTCTCTCTTTTAACAGTTCCGCGAATTCGGCGATAACATAAGGTGCGTATTTTGAGGAATTGTTTTGTCTTTTTTATTTTTATTACGACGTGTTGTTTTCTTGAACGGATTCTATTCGCTCTTGATTTATCATCTTCCCAATCATTCTATTCCATTTCTATTCATTTATTTTTAAAAATAATTCCTGTCACAGATAATTTAGTGGCATAAATTAAATGAAAATTCGAATGGTCTAGCAGAACAACTTGGCGTCAGTACTATTTGTCAACTTGATGAAGTACAGACGCGTAGTTGTCGTATTTGTGCTATTCTTTGATAAATTCGTATCAGTTTGCAGTTCATTTGAGGTTATCAGGTCGGACGGAGGAGTAATTTCGTCTTGTTTCGACAAAGTAAGGCTCAGATTTCAATCTATGCACAAATGTTTTTGCTTGCTTGTTTTTGGAAATTGATTTTCATTTCAAACTGTTCATTTCCGCGTTCTTTAGCTGCTTATTAGTTTTCGGATGGTTAGTGATAGTTGTTTGATCTGACATTATAGCATGTTTGACAAAGAATTCTTCACTGAATATGGAGAGGCAAGTCAGTATGAAATTCAAGAAATTATTGGAATAGGAAGCTATGGTGTAGTTGCATCAGCAGTTGATACTCACACGGGAGAGAAAGTAGCTATTAAGAAGATGAAAGAGGTGTTCGAGCCTGTTTCTGATGCCACACGCATTTTAAGAGAAATCAAGCTCCTTCGGATGCTGCAACATCCGGACATTGTGGAAATTAAGCATATAATGCTTCCTCCATGTCAGAGAGAATTTAAAGATATTTATGTTGTTTTTGAGCTGATGGAATCGGACCTTGATCAAGTTATTAAGGCAAATGACGATCTCATTCCTGAGCACCATCAGTTTTTCTTATACCAGCTTCTTCGAGCTCTAAAATTTATTCACTCAGGTTAATTGTTTCTTATTACGTTGTCATGGAGATTAAAAAGATGGCTCTAATGAATTTTTCTTGATCTTTGCAGCAAATGTTTTTCACCGTGATTTGAAGCCAAAAAATATTCTAGCTAATGCAGACTGCAAACTTAAGATTTGTGATTTTGGACTTGCACGTGTGTCATTCACTGATACCCCTTCTGCTATTTTTTGGACTGTATGTATTTAGTCACTTCAAGTGCTGTTTTTAAATTTATTAGCTTTTTCTTTGCCTTAAACCTTCAATGAATTGGATTACCTTTTGTTAGTTCTACTCTATATAACATTCATTTACTTTACAAGGATTATGTGGCTACTCGATGGTATCGTGCTCCTGAACTCTGTGGTTCTTTTTTCTCCAAGGTAAGGGTATATGGATTATATATCCTTTTACATCATGTTTGATAATTTCTTGGGTTGAGAACTTGTTTCACAATTACTTGTTCTTGAAAAATCTATGCATGTTTTGCTTCATGATAATCAGCATTTTTCCTTTCTCAGTTCATTATTCAGTGCAGTTTTCCCTGACATTTCTGTTCCTGTTCTTTCTTAATTTCTCTGTGCATATGTTGTTAAAGCCTACTAAATTGCACATAGCCATTCCTTTCTTGCATTTTTCTTTTTAAACCCAAGAATAGGAGATGTCAAACACATGATCAGCTAGAACTGTGTTAAAGGGCCCCATCTATCTGAAAATAAGTTGCAAATAAGTTATTTAATAGCTTATATCTATTTCACTCACTCTAGCTAGATATGTAACCAATTTATGGTTTTATCTTCATTGACAATTGTGGTCTGTGTATGTTTCTTACGTATCTGTACAACTATAGTGATTTTATCCGAAGATGTAACCTTGACATTTGTAGACTGAAAATTGGGATCAATTTTGCATTATAGATTGTAAATGGCAGCGCTATCCATTACTTTGAGATGTCATCTGGAAGGCATTTGAATTGTTGGTGCCTGATTATTCTAGTTATTTCAACCTCCAGCGGTAAAAAGTTTAGAGAAGCTGTTGAATAGATTTCATATTAGAAAATCATGTCTGTACTTCCGCTTCTATGTCTTTCAGCTTTTAGGTTGAGCATGGCAGATTCATTGTAAGTATTTGTTGGTATTTTTTTGTCAACATTGCCTGAGATAGAATTGCCATCAGTGCCAGCAATGAATTTTGCTTAATGTTCTGTTGAAGTTGATTTATAATCATTTCTTTTAATTGTTAAATTTTTAAGTAGTTGATATGCATGTTGTAAAACTGCATCTTCTGCAGTACACTCCTGCTATTGATATTTGGAGCATAGGATGCATATTTGCAGAATTGCTAACAGGAAGACCTTTGTTCCCTGGGAAGAATGTGGTGCAGCAATTAGACCTTGTGACTGATTTGCTTGGCACTCCTTCTGCTGAAACCATAGCAGCAGTTTGTACCTTTACCAATATCTTTGCTACTGGATTCTTTATTGTTGAAGTATTCTACAACTGTTATTCTTATTGGTCAAGTTTATGGTTTCTCACCATTTCAGTTGTTGGTAATACCTGCAGATTCGGAATGACAAGGCTAGAAGATATCTGAATAGCTTGACAAAAAAGACACCAATTCCTTTTTCGCATAAATTCCCTGGTGTAGATCCACTAGCTCTGCATTTACTTCAGCGTTTGCTTGCATTTGATCCCAGAGATCGCCCATCAGCTGAAGAGATAAGATTTCTGAAACTGAGTTTCAACAGCCATTTGTATATCATTATGTATTTGGTATCTGTTTATTCTAAACTCCATATTCTTCTTTCCTGACTCTGTTTGTCATTTTCTTAACAGGCATTAGCAGATCCATATTTCCACGGGCTGGCAAACATGGATGAGGAACCATCCAGCCAACCAATTTCGAAACTTGCATTCCAATTTGAAAGGAGGAAATTGACAAAAGATGATGCAAGAGAGTTGATTTATAGAGAGGTATGGTTCTGATAGTTGATGGTGCATTTTATCTACTTCTGTTTAAGGTGCTCTTCTCAAATGTTGCTTATGGTATACCTTATGTTGAAATCAAACAGATTTTAGAGTATCATCCACACATGCTTCAGGAGTACCTTCATGGCACAGATCACACTGGCTTCATGTATCCAAGGTCGGGCATTCAAATGCTTTTACTGCTGATTGATTAATTTCTTGCATAAACATAGGCCATGGAACCCTTGCGATGTGTGATTGCTAGGAGTTCAGTATGAGAGTGATGGAACTACCAGCTACTGGCATTCCCTTCAAAATGCATCAGTTGATTTAAACATACAGTAAAGTTTAAAGTTTTTATTATTTAGATGCAGCACTCGTTTACAACATACATAGGATGTTCCTCTTAGAAAAACATGTAAGCATTGATAGCTTACCTTACAACTGTTGCCTCAACCTATTTTTTATTATTATTTGCTTATAATTGCATTAGTGATCATAGTAAATGGAAAGAAGAAGTATTTTTCATCTCCACACAAGGACAAAAGCAAGATTCTGATAGTACTTGCAATGTTGGCACATTTTTGATCCATTGTGCTTCTTTTTCGTTTTCTTTTTCATCCATGTTTTTTATTTGAGAAAATCTTATTTGAATGTCAGGAAATGACGAGGAACTTTTCATCCATATTTTTTATTTGAGAAAATCTTATTTGAATGTCAGGAAATGATGAGGAGCTTGTGTCTGTACAATGAATTCACTTTCAACAGGCTAAATTGACTGTGTTATTGAGAACTTTAAATCCCCTCGACTGTTGTTGTCATTTACTACTAACCATGGGTTTTATGTCAACAGTGGAGTTGATCTATTTAAGCAACAATTTGCCCGTCTTGAGGAGCAATATGGTAAAAGAGAAAGAGGCATTCCTCTCCAAAGAAAGTATACGTCCTTGCCTAGGTATAAAAGATGCCAAAATCCTGTGCAGTTTATTTGGTCATTATCATCTTTTTAATTAGTCACTGCCATTTTCTTCTCCACAGGGAAAGGATCAGTGCATCCGATGAGGAGGATACAGATCAATCTGATCATTTAAAGAAGCGCACATCTTCGGTCACTCGTGCAACTCTTCAGAGCCCAACAAAATTGCCAGACTTTTCAGAGCTGCAGTCTGCTTGCCGAAATGCTTCAATTATGCAGAATGGTACTAGCAATATGAAATGCGGTGTACTGTTGGAGAGTGATAGCATTAGTGCTTCAAAATGCGTGGGAGTCATTGAAAAACATTGCGACTGAAACACTGCTTTATTTGGGGAAGAAAGGGAACATATATTAAACTTAGTGGTAGGTTCCCTATCATTTGTGGGTTGTCATTGTGCATGAATTTTTAGGCAAAGCTTTACAAATGCTCTATTTCTGCGTTGTAGCAACAGCAGAGATCTAAACTTCTGTGTCTTCCCACGAGGAAACAGAATTGACTTGGCAAATAAACAAAGTGTAGGGGCAGCTTTCTTATAATTTATGAACTTGGATCACGCAACCATATGTATGTACCACGTACATTCTTCAATCACTCAACCATAACAGTTGCGAATAGTCGCTGAAGGAGGCAGGCACAATAACATTTGACATTGACAGGAAAATCTCAACATCACGCAGACTATAAAAAATGTATCTCTTCAACCTAACCACCAAAGGCATTTTCATACCGCCCAAGATTCATTTCTACAAGAAAACCAAATGAAGATATGTGCACATTATATATGCACTAGCATTCTTGGTTTTCAACACTGGTATGCGATAGATTTTAACCAAATCCATGGGGTTTAATTTCCGTATGCATACTGTTAAATGTGCAACAATGAATCATCTGTAGTGGATAGATACTCCTTTCTAGCCGCTTCCATCAAGTTGTCCTAGAGAAAGAAGGTGTGCCATGTATTTCTGCAAGCACGGACAAAAGTGAATTAGTTAAAGAGCAACAGAACAATGGAAATCCCATCATATGCAGACTATAGTAATGGGTACAACCATCCCACTTCTTCTCATAGTAGCCAATGTTAACTTACAAAGTCATGAAAGTAGTTAATCCTCGAAGCACTGACAGAGATGTACGCAAACTGGGAAAAAAAAATCCTAGTTTCTTCTGTAACAATGATGAGGAGCTTTTTCTCTTGGATCAAGTACTGAATATAGCATTAACTCTTAAAGGTTATTAATTTCATGAATGATTGCCTTTTAGGTTGGAGGCTCTGCTCCTTGGCTTGTTTTTTCACTTGATTCAGCTCTAAACATAACATATACATACGTACAAGCTCGCCTTTCTGTGAAGGAGGGTAAAAGCAACTCAATAAAAAGAAAAATGCCCCTCAGATAAGGAAAATAACTTGGGAGGTTCTCCATCCATGTTCATATGTTCTCCAGGCTCAAATCGCACTTGGGCCACTTGATGAAGATGCTGATCAAGTTTCATCGTTATTTCTACAACATAAAGTTTTGGAACAAAACTAGTTCAACATTCGAGGCCTTGAGTTTCATACATGCTTTCAGTTTCACCACATTGAAACTGCAAAATGTAGGCTATCAATCCCAACGATCATTGAACACAACAAACACCAAGGATAAATAGAAATGATAATGAGGGGATAGGTAGGTAATCCTATATGAGTGCTCTGACCAGAATGAGAAATGGGGAAGCTAGGAAGAGGATTGGTCAATATCTAAGCTCAAACTTAAGAAAGATGTGGCATTTCTTAACCATCTCATTGAAATTTATTTAAAGGAAATTCTGCCCAGAATTCATTAAAATGAAAAGGTAACTCTATTTGGATCCTATACTCCTCTTAATTTCCTTATCCATCACATCTGCAAATGGAAAATTTCCACTTGGCCTGTTGTCACTTGTTACCTGTAATAAGCTGTTCTGATCATTGAGTGATCTGAGATCAGACATCTTTATTCTTTTAGCCCTCTACTTTTCTTTCATTTGTTAGAAAAATTACTCCCTAGCCTTTTTCTAAGCAGTGAATTCCATCCATCATAGAAGCAACAATACAAGTTCAGATAAAAAATGCAATTAATGTGCAAACCAAGAGTCCAAATCTCAATTCAGTGAGTAATTAAATATTACTATAGTTCGAACATGAATCCTTAGAATCAACCAATAAAATAGAAATGTAGAGATTCATCCTTTAGATCCTTTTGAGATGGTCAATAGAATCCGGTGGGCCTTTTGTATCAAACGATTACCCATAAAAAGTTAACTAATTACAGCTACATTAGATTTTACTAAACAGCATTTGAAAGTATCGTATCTCCTGTGAAATGGGATCACTGCATAATGGAAGGTACAAAAAACTGATGCAATAGGATTAATTTTTGAATTAAAAAAATTGATGCCTTTCAAGATTTTCATATCAATTTCCAATTGTCTTAACTTGTACAGAAATTAATGTGTAAGAATGAAACAAATAAGTGATTTAACTTTCATGACACTAAAAGCAAATATCTCTCTTCTATAGTATACAAAAGAAACCAGGATCATATAACAAAAAATAAGAGCCCATTACTATCATTCCAGTACTTACTGCATGATAAGCGTATGGATCTTTCCCTTGACGCTCAAAGTGTTTAGCCATGATGCAATACTCAATTGGGCCCCAGTCCTCTGATTCAAAGCAGTTGCCAAGAGCCGCTTTGTATAACTACCAATCAAATACACATATAGCACATCACGAGCCAGCCACATAAACCAAATTTAAACCATCAAACAAGACCTTGGAAAATGCAATGCTCACGAACCTTAGTTGTGTCTGTTAAGAGCTCAGTCCCAGCAGGGTATGATGCATAGAATTGATCACCTCTAGAATAACCAGCTCTAGTCCTGCAACACCAAAAACAAAGAAATCCCAGCAAAACAACGAGTGAAAACAACTAATAAAACTGTCTAAAACAAAGTCAACCAACAAAGAAAAAGAGGGAAAAAACAACGAAAAGGAAGACACGCGATAAACCCCAGCGGTGAAAAGAAGCTAAAACAACAAACAAAAGAAAAAGAGCAAATAAGACATTAACATCTAAAACCCGCGTACACAAACATTTTACAGGGGTCTGAGAAATGACAAGCGGGACTCACGTGTTGCTGGTGTAGGCATAGCTCAATACAGCAACAAAACAATAGAAGCCCGTATAAGAAACGACTCTACGGAACTTTTGAATCTTAAGAATTTCCCTGCACGCTTCGTAAAGCATCATCTTCTAATGATATGGTATTACCTGAAAACAGAAATTTATATTAAAGGGTTTCTGTTTCTGTTTCTGTTTCAGGCATTATATCGAACATTTTCTGGCCGTGACTCGATGCAACGGGGCAATAGAATACTTCACGGAACTCCCAAAAAAGGCAGTCGTGCATAGAGGAGAACTTAATGTGGTTGTATTGAGGGATAGATCCCTTATGTTTTACACAATAATATACAAGAATAAAATGTGTTAATTAATAACGGATCAATCCCCGCATCCTGTGTTACGAAAGCCAGGGACCTTTTTATTGCAAACGATTAATATGTCCTTAATTTGCTATTCTTCTAAAGCTCTGAGATTTATCAGCTATTCTCCCAATTACAAATTAATAATAACATCCTTGATTTTAGCTTAAATATAATTACATTTTCAAAGATTGGATTTTGTAACAATTAGACCCTTTCCAAATGTGATCACAAAAATGAGTTATTTGTTCTTTGTACTATGGGAACTGGGCCAAACCGGGATTTTGATTCAAAGGGGCTGAAACATTAAAAACAAGCTTGAAATGTTGGTATCCAAACTAGTGATTATCATTAAAGAATAAGGTTTGGTAATAATTTATCCTAACATTAAGAAGATTCTGAAATACCTATTTTCAATTTATTTAGAAACTAGAAGTAACAAATGGGGGGCATAACTTCTATTTGTTTTTGTTTTAGTTAATGTAGATGCAACTGATCTTATGAAATTCAGTGTGAATTGGAGAAAAAGCTCAATGGGAAGCAATATTATGGGTGATTAGGCTTTTATAAAAGCCTAGGAAGCTTAAGAAAGTATAGTTTTTGAGATTGTTGGGATGTTGCTGGGGAAGTATTGCATTTAAATGTGATGAAGAGGGTGTGAATTCATGGTAGAGTTCTTGGTGAAACACTAAGGTTTTGTTGTGTAAGGGCACTTCGATTTGAGAGATAGTGCGGTGTCTACTGAAGCTTGGGTGAAGTCAATGAAATGGGATGGACTTGAAAACTTTTTGAATGCTGAGAGGAAATGTTGGAGAGTGAAAGAAGAGCTAGCTGGGCATGTGCGGGTGGGAAAATTTAAATCATGTTGTTGTTTTGGTTCCTGGGCATTTTGTACCAACTGAACCTGCCAATTAATTCTCAAATGATGATTGAGGACTGGGTTCTTGACAAAGGTTTGTTTACTAATGAACAACAGAAACTTTTGTAGTCCATTTTCAGGGGATCACTTAAAGATTTATTCTTCTTACTGTAGTTTTTATCGTTGTCCTCAATGCCTTTTGCAATCTCCTCTATGTCAATGAAGAATTTCCCCTGTTTTTGTGTCATCAACATTTACTCTGAAATTCTCTTACAGGATCAATCAATGGTTGCAAACATGCATCCATCATTCATTGACTACTAACCATCAGTACATTGTTAAAAAGCACAGTTGATAAGAATGACTACAGACCACTGTTTTCCTTGTTTTAGGAATGCTTTAAAACTTGCTCAACTTCATTTAAAATTTTTGAGTTTGAAATGATCAACTTCTTTAGGAATGTGGAGGGTGCTTTTACATTTGAAGTGATTCATCAATAACGCACTGTGATTTCCCTTAATTTGGTTAAGGAATTTGAAACCCCCCGAACTACAGCTAGCTAGTTTTATGCTCAAAAAGCAGACTGTCATATTTTTTTTCTCCACAAAACCATTGACAAAACCAGAATGAACCCTTCAGAAGAATCAAGGGTCATGGAAAGAAAAAAGTTTTGGATAGTTGGGTAATCATGTAATGGCGTTAGGAGGCGGATTAGTGAAAAGAAATGATGGGTTGAGTGAAATCACTTCCACGAAACGAGCCACCAAAGCACAAAACTCGTACTATGATGCCACCAAAAATTTGATTTACGGGGCTTTAAAGACACGGCATCTCACGGAAAGCCTGCAGGCTTTCAGAGCCAAAGATTGTACTTACTCTCCCCCATTTGCCTCCGCCCATTGATAATCAGATTAATAGAGGAAGTAAAAAAACATTCAATCTTCTCGTTCTTTACTACGGCTAAGACCGGCTTAACGCCGTTACATGAAGTGGCTGAGCAAAACCCTAACGCAAGTTGTCTGCTTATTTAAAGGCAGAGCAGGTGAGGACCGAAGAGGAGGATGATCACATGAATCTCACGTGATTATGAAAAAAGAACTAAACATCTAGATTGTGTTAATTTATGTAGTAAGGACAAAAACAATTATAATTGCCATTTCATAACATTAAATATTGTTTTATACAATTTAGTCCAATTTTGTACTGCAAAAACAAAATTATCGCAAACTGAACTCGAAGGTGAACTCAAGAGTGATGTGAACATCTCCCGCCTCTTGATAAGCTTCCTTTATTTGTTTGGACATTACTTTTTTCCAGCCCTCACTTCATTGCATCTCGGATTCAGAATTGAATTCAGGTTTTTCAATGTTCTATTACATTGTCTTTCATCTCCTCGTCGTTTCAGATTTCCATGTTTTTGTCGTCAAGTTTGAGTTCATTTTTCTTTTCCTAATTTGAAAATCAAATTAGGTTACGTTAGTTGCTGGTTTAAATTTGGAGTTCTTTGTTTTCTTTGGCCAGGTTTGCTGATGGTTTCCAGTAAGGTTGTTTCAAATGCCGGTGACTGCTGCAGTAGTCCAATCGTGTGGAATGTTATCTTTTTTTCCCCTAGATGATTTTCATTTTTCTGTACTGTGTTTTAATTAACGCCTTTAATAATGCAAAAATCTTTTCTTTTTTAATGAAGTGTTTTACAGGGAAGCAGTTGAGAAGTTCGACCATACTTGAAGTGAGAGAGGGCATAGGAATGTATTGGGTAAAAATATGAGGTAATTTGCTATTATTTTACGTCCATTTCAGATTTATTTTTGTTGCAAGTGTATTATGAGTCATTTTCTGCAAAAGCTCTATTTGAAAGCACTATTAACTGTGTCAAAAACACTATTCAATACCATGTTCCCTTGTTAATTTGCTTCAAGCTTGAAAGGTGTTGACATGGCTGTTATTCTAAATTGGAGTTTGATATTCTCAGGTTTAGTACCTTCCTCCTATCCAAAATATCAAAAGTATGTTCTCCATCCAAGCATAAATATGCCGAATGTCTGGTGGAGGAAGTAGACAAATAGGAATTGTTAAGCATTCCATATCAGCCTAAGATGCTTAATAAGGTAAATGGTTGTGTTTATAAGTTGGGAGCAGTGTACATTGTTGCAAATGAGTTTACTGATGCATTTGTCAAGGCTTGTATGCTTTGCGTTGAATACGCATCTATGTAATGCAGCTGTCCGACCTTAAGACGAGTTTATATTTTTGCTCTGATTAGTACTTGTCTATTAGCAAAACGTGATTTCAAAGGAAAAATAAATAGAATGTAATTTGCATTCTAAATTGAGGGCAAATATGTGTTTTGGAACATGTTACAGATCATAGTAAAGCAGTGGTGAAAGATGAGTGGGGACATCTGGAAAAGAATGTTGACAAGTGTGTGATACTAAGTCAGTGACTTTGAAATATCATTGTTGCAACTACTGATGGCTCTGCAGGTGCTTTTTTAAATGCATCCAATTCCTCAAAGTTACATCAAATGTATATGTACTCACATAAATATATGTGCTTAATTACATAAATGTTAGATGATAGTGGGGTGGCATAAAAATGGTCTTTGAGCCTACAATTGGCTGTCTTGACAACTTGATGATGAGGCTCAGCAAACTGGACTACATAGCACCTTTATATTTGTGCTAAATTCAGAAAAAGTAACATGTGGATTGGTAGCTGGACAAATTTTGCTTACAAACCTGGAATCTTTGGGTTTTAACCTCATCTACTTCCAATACTTTTTGGTCCTATGAATAAACTGGGAATTATGGCAAACAAGTGGTGCTTGCAAAACTGCGTGTCATAGTTGTTGAGCATTTGAGGCCAGCTATAAGGTTGGGGTGTCAAGAAAAATTGGTCAAAATTGACTTTGTGATCTGGTCTTGCATCTCTCATACTATCTATGTTATATTTCATCATACTTGATATTATAAGTTTCCTCATTATTTAGCCCCTCTGTTTATACTTGTATGTTGTTCACATTTTAGCATATGCTCAGGTTTTTGTCTATTTCTTAGACAAATGGTGTTTATATTTGTCAGTTGTCAACATTTTATTATGTGTTCAGATTTTTGTTTAATTTGTTGGACAAATGGTTTTTGCTGATTTGCCTCTGTTAGCTGTCTGTGGTAACTGACTTTGATGATTCTGCATTCATTTATGTTGTGTTAGGCTTTATACATGCTGATTGCATAAATCAGTAAGGTCTCCGGCAGCAACGCTTTGGTGTGGTACAGAGAGGAGGATTTAACAGTAAGATTGCCTGCATTTTTTGGTCTTCTGTGATCTTTTCTGTTACTATGTGAAAATATCTGAGGAACTACATGATGTCATTTTGCAGGTCAATCAATGAACTAAATTATCACCATGTGCAATGAGGTTAGTTGGCTTTGTATTTTAGGGCATTTTTTTTCTTTTGCTGGGCGGGGATTATTCTCTGTAGATCATTTGTAGCATTTTGTCTTCGGGATTTGTCCTTGTTTTTGTGGACTTTTTACTCCCTCCTCACTGTATACTGTATGTTAGTGATATAATGTGCTTCCATTGAAAAATACTGAATTATCTTTGATACTGTAATAAGTTTAATGGAGACTTAAAACAATTAATCCTGTTTCCATAAACGCTACAAGCTCTGATATTGTACTTGACCTTGATCGGGATATAGTTATGTTATTATCTAATCTTTTTAATTGCAAGACCATGCAATAAGTCATCATTCTGTGGTTACCATTTTGAGTGAGAGTGTAAAAGAAACACAATAATCTGAAACTTCTGACTTTACACCAGGATTTGCTTTTTGTTGCTATTTCTGGTAAAAATTATTCCATTTATTCCATTCCCTTATCTTGTGCATTTCATGAAAATATTACCATCAATAGACTCCATCTGTTTCTTGACATGTTCGTGAATATTTTCCAAATTGTCAATTCTAATCCAAGAGTCCATGAGTATTGCTATAAAATCAAGTCTCACCGACAACATATGACAATTTATGTTTAACTGAAGGTGTTCGTTGTTGCTATAATTTTATGAATGTAAATTACCGAACATTAGATATTATTGCTTTACTTCTGGAGATATAAATTTTCTTTCTATTCTACATTTTCGTTTTACACATTCAGTTGACTGAGTCACCTAAATGTTGCTGTTATACTACACCTCTATAAGTTCAAGTATGGCAATGGCTGATTCAGATGGGTCTCCATGAGGTGATGGGTCTCAAATATTGTTGATAAAATAGATTGTAAGTATAACACTGCCCAATATTTGGACATATGACATTTATAGATTGTAAGTACAACACTGCCCAATATTTGGACATATGACATTTCTGAGAACTGAAATGAGGTGTGTTAGTTGAATTTTATGCATGTTGTATTTGGAATATTAGGGTTTGAGGATGGGAAGAAAGAGAATAAGAGATGAGAATTTATACAATAAGTTTACGTTGAGTTACATTCTCAGCCCCTCACCTCATATTGTATTTATAATGAGCGTAATAATAACCAAATTGCAATAATTCCTCAACTATCCTACCTAAGAAAACAAAACGCTTTAACATTTTTAACTGAAAAGGAAATATCTTAATTGAATTCAATTAATCATTTCTGATATTCATATTTTGTTCGATGTTTTACACAACTTTCTTAATGGAAGAAATGTCTGACAAAACTATGGATAAAGAAGGAAATTTTGGCTACATTTTGGGCACTGGAAGCTTTATTATATGTCATTTATTTACTTATCATCGTCTTATTAAGAAGGGCATTATTTGGTTTACAAATGGCAGATTACTGACTTATCTCCTGGAAGGTTACCAGTTAAAACCTACATCATGGAAGGAAATGACAATGGCTTTGAGAATGTCTACAAGGTAAGGGTCTTTCTCAGTATTATCAGTCTACCAAGTTTCTCAGGAGTTTTGTGATTTTTTTCTCTTTTTTTTGGGGTGGTCTGGTTCCTGCTCCCATTTTAGCTGTTAGGGCTTCTCTTGTGTGCTTCCATGTACTTAGATCCCCTTTGTACTTTCTGTAGTTTAATTGATCGCTTATTAAAAGGAAAACCAAAACTCATGTCTAAAGCCCAACGTAAACATCTGTTTTCTTTGAAAAGATTGAGTAGTGATCATTTCATATTTGAATCATATGCACATCAGTAGCCAAAATTCTTCATCCCAGGATGTTTATTATATGAAAAATGCTATGCATATTCCTTTATAAATGCAATTACATTGTAAGATCAATGATAATATTACTTTCTTTCTTTCTTTTGTTTAGATATAATCTGATGCTGTGGATATTATGTGTAACAGATGATGCCTGATGAATTAGAAAGAGGAGGAAAATTATGTCTCGTGTATCTGGTCATTGAATGATATGAGCAGTTGCCTCATCTCCATGCAGCTGCAGCAGATCTTGAAACTATATCGCATAGTTTTCAGGATTACAGCTGTGGGTTGTTACATAGGAAGGTGAAGGACTATGAAAAAGATGAAGCACAAAGATGGTTCCAATCTGGAGAAACACATAAACTGCCTTCCACTCAAGTTATTGAAATCGGTGTTGGTGTTCCAGATGCATCAATGATAGTTGTTTTGAATGTCGAGAGATTTGGAATAGTTCAGTTGCATCAACTTAGAGGACAGGTTGGACGTGGAATGAGGGAATCTAAATGCATACTAGTAGTATCTACCACAAGTAGCCTAAGCTGACTGAAAGCGCTGGAAAAATCATCAGATTGATTTTACTTGGCAAATATGGATCTTCTTTTATGTGGGCCTAGCAACTTTCTTGGTAAAAAAACGTTTGGACACCTTCTGGAGTTTACAATTGCCAGATTGGAAATAGATGGAAATATTTTGCAAGATGCACATATGGCTGCAAGGGTAAATATTTACCTCTTCCCCTTAGGTATTTAGATACTTTTGTTGTGCATTTGCATAACTGTCACAAACAGCTCTTGCAGTCTTGTTTGCCTTGATTAAAAATGCTCATTCAGTCTTGTTCCTTTTTCAAATAATCCAAGTTCCAAGTTTGAGCTTTGAGAGTTTCTTACCTTTTTTGGTTATTAAGGCTTTGTTTGGTATTAAGATATTGCAGCTTTGAATCCATAGCTGTGGCGGCATGAAAGTGCTAGATGTCAAATATTAATGAAAAAATTGAGTTGTCCCACTAGAGGCTAGTGTTACCAAATACATTTTTCAGTTTTTACTTTCAAAGGTGCAAAGCCTAAGTTGGCTAAGACTAACTTGAGTGAGCTTCTCTAATTGTTGATGAGCTAAGCTAGAGTATGCTCTTCTGAGCTTAAGTTGGCCTTGCTTATTTGCATTGTATATATGAGGTGATAAAGATACAAGTTACATAATGATGAGAAGCCCATCTTTCTCCCCGGATCTTAAGCACAAACTGAGGCATTGTACAATTCATGGGTTCTTCTTTGGTTGTGTTATACATGCTCTTTCTTTTGAAGGCCAGGTTTGTATATTTGTCATGTCTCTCACATCTGTTTGTTCATCTATGATTGTTGAAGCTCCAATTCATGTCATCTGACAAGACACTGGTCTCATTATATGCAGAAAATTTTAAGTGGATCCCGTGACCTGGAGCGTTTTCCAGCACTTAAAAGCTGAGCTTAGCATGAGACAGGCCTCTGTCTCATTTCGGAGATTGAAGTAGAGATCTGGCAGAACCTAAAAGGTAGCCCAATCACCAGAACTGGTATTCTTGCCATGTTTTCTGTAGTTAAATGTACAATTTCCATCAGTAACTGCAATTCATGTATAATCTTATAAACTTTTGAGCTTCCATGTTAAACATTGCAGTGATGGTTCAAACACCAACTTCAATGCTGTAGTTTCTGTCTTTAGTTAATATCTGAAATGCAGATTAGGGTTGAACCCAACTTCTCAGTGAGCTATTGCATATTGAACTTTCCATGGAAAATAGAAATGATAGAAATATTGTGGTCAATATATTGTCTTAATATTTCAACCCCTATAATTTCTATCATATCCTTTGATTACATCCATTTTAAAGTTAAATATATCATATTACTTTTTATTTTAATCAAAACTCGCAGATTAAACTAACCAATGAGATAAAGTATACATTTAACCAAATTTTAACGGTGGTCCTTTTTCCTATAATTTCTTACCCTTTTTTTCATCGGCAAATCTTGGTCCGCTCCATTTTATCCTTCTTTTTTTTTCTGTCACTTTACTGAGAAAATCTTTCAAACAGAGTGATCCATTAAAGATACAATACAATAAAAGTCATACCCAGACCTCGTTTCATCCACATTAATGGACTGGAAAATAAAATTTTTGGCACCACTGAGTTTTACAACGACTAACGTTCTTGTCTCCCACAAGACATGGATTTGATAGACACTAAACAAATCCTGGCATTAAGTACAATGTTTAGCAAAGCTCTCACTTTTTAATTGGTGTTTCGCCATCCACATTCTCTTTATAATTAAGACCACACAAGTATTTTTTATAAAATAATATTTTATATGTAATAAAATATAAATTATAATATAATAAAATATAATATATTATAATATATATATATATAATGATAAAATAATACAATAGAGTCAAATACACATGTTACACCAAACATATTTTTACTTAATCTATTTTAATTTAATTTTAAATCAATTCAATCCATTTTTTTTTAAAAAGTATGATCTAATATGTGCTATTAAATATGTCCAAAGTGAACATCACAAATATTGCGACAACTCTTTTGCATGGGTAGAAATCAAAATGATTAATCAATAGACAAAACTGCATTATCGCATTATCTCACTAATCAAATCTTTTCATCCAATTATGAAATATGAACCCTAATTAACAAAACTAAAATAGTGACACCACATGGTACCCGTATATATGGCGGGGTCCATGTAGAATCCACTAAGATTACAGAGCACGGAATTATGATGGATTTACCATTTAGCAAGCAATTAACGAGGGTAGACAAGCAGACAAGTGGGCCCAAATTCTGTTCCCTACCCAATCATCAAACCGTGGGTCCACAAAGCTTCCATGTTCTATGTGTCGTCTGTCCAAGAACCCTAATCATCATCAGCATGAGATGCATTTAATCCTGGCTAATGTAAATGTTATCGAGGACTCTACATTTTACATATTCATAAAATGAGATTATAATTTATCTGTTTCTATCAATAGGTCCCTGATTCCCTTTTGACATACCTTTACAGTTAAATTACATATTCTAGCATAATTATCATAGGATGATATCAAATATTAATTAAAAAAAAAGTGAATTATTTGATATAAATAAATAAAATTTTATTAAAAACATATAAATTCAGCAACCTAAATGTTATTATCCCATTTAATTATTGCCCCAACATACACACATGATGCTCCTCAATTTTGCGATGCCCGCATTTTTTTAGCCATGTATTTTCTCAATAAGCTTTGCTCCCCACTTCATAGAAATTTGTGTCTTAATTAGCTATTTCTTAGTGTTTGTGTTGTATTGCAACTTCTATGACTTAACATGAACTGACATTTCACCAACATTTTGCAGCACATTTCAAAAGCTTTGATCCTTTTCTTAGTGACAAATTTCCAACTCATTTTGGGTTGGTGTGTGCGTTATTGTTTCCATATCATCATCACTCATAAAGTCATGTATGTATACATTGTATGTGTGCATTGATTGAATTTTCCTATATTTTATGCTATTTTCTTTCATCATCACTCATAGGTCATGTATGCATACATTGTATGAGTGCATCGGTTGAACTTTCCTATATTTTATGCTATTTATTTTTTTAGATTTTACAAATTATCTATTAATTTTTACCTTTTCAAATATTATATTCTTATTTTGATTTATATTTCATCTAATATGTTATGTAATTCAGTAATAAAACCTATTCCAATGACACGAGAGATTTAAGATTTGAATTTAAAATTATATTTTATGTATTTTTTTTAATATTCATTATTCGTTAGTGAACTAATTTATTAATACTCATGATGTCGATTATTGTTTAATAAAAGATTTTATTTTAAAACAAATCAAATTTGTTAATAATAATTAACTTAGAATTATGAAAATAAAAAATTTATATATAATAATAATCATAAATTATAAGATTTATTTGAAATTTACATCAAATGATCTCTTAAGGAGAGGATTATTAAAAGATTTTGGTCTTGATGACAAAAGAAAAGAGCTAAAGAATTCTTTAAGAGTTATGCAAATTGAAAAAGAGGATGGAGTGCTCTTCATATCTTGGAAGAATCATGAATAGATTTCATAGTATTATAAAATAAATGACAGTCATAATGCTTTGGTGTCATGAAGTAACTCCATTGTATTTTACTCATAATTTTTAGTGTCTTTTCATGACTTTTTGGCGAGTTGTCTTTTGTTTATTATATTATAAATTAAGGTATTGCTGAGATGAATCATGGATGCCATGGAAGTCTTTATCTCTTATCTTTATTTTTTTTCTTTTCACTTTTTTAATTTTCAATTTTCTTTCCTCTTTGAATTTTGATTTTTGATGTATATATAAAAAGTTGTTGATTATAGACAACATCAATCGTTGATTAAATTCAATATCATGTGTAACACAACACATGATTAACCTCATCCTTGAAGTTCACTTTTTGATTAATATACCTCTCCCATAATTTGTTCTTGAGGATTAATTTTTTTTAAAAAAAAAGACAACTCATCCTCAAATTATGTTAAATAAAATAATTAATGATTTTTTTATTTAAAAATTTTAGTATCTTAATATTAATTTTTTTAACAAAAAGAGAAGATAAAATCACCGTATATTTAACTGAAGAAATTCTAATACAAGAATATTACTTAATTAGGTGATAAAGTGTAATTATTAAAATTATAACTCTCTTAAAATTATGTTATATCTTTTTTATTTTTAAAATTTTAATTATTAATAATAACATTTGTTATGAACTAATTTGTCGATATCTTGTATTATATTTTTGCATCACTAAACAATGTGATATGATCATTTTATATAATAATTTTACATAAAATAAAGTTTTAAAGTGTAGTTTTTATTGAGTTTAATATTAAATTAAAAAGATTAATAATATTATATAATTAGTTTTAAATTTAAACAATCTTAATTTTAGATCAAATTTTAAGAGTTCTAACGATTCATTTGTTTTGACTATTCTAAGACTATCATTGAGTATTTAAGAATGAATATGAATAATTTAAATTATAATGCAAGATGCAAATTGCATTTGTTTGATTGGAAGAGTTATTTTCAAAAACAAATCAAATATCTTGTATTTGATGAGAGGCCATTGGATGCCCAAAAAAGTGCTTATTATGTATGCAAATGCAATGCATTGTTGGAAAGTGAAAAGTCACGAAACAACACACTAGCAAATATGAATTGACAAGAAGCACTCACTAACTTATCAAAAATCAACCAAAATGCTTTTCTACTAAATTCATGTGATTTTCTTGCTGCTTATTTTTCTCACCTCAAAAACCAAAGTCAATATTGAGGTGTACAACATGACCCATTTCGGTTAGTCCTCCATATATGCTTATGCAAAAGTATTTAATACGTTTGAAAACTATATAAATGAGTGTCAACCCTAGAAATTATGTTGGTACAAGTTGCGTGTGTGTAACTATTACATGTTGAAATTATATTTAATGAGCTCTTGATGCAACGTTTCTAGCAGCAAAGTTAATAGTTTGATCAATTATACACGGGAGCTTTGATAAATTTTTGGTGTTAAAAATAATAATTTAGTTTGTCATTTAAATTACTATAAACAATATTATCATATGACGCTATCATATTAATTTACAATTTTAATTCTATTCATGCTATCATATAAAATTATGTTATGTATATAATTATATTTCATAAAATGGACAACATATTTTAATAAAATATTTTTGACGGTGTTATTAATTCAATTAAATATTGGCGTTTAAATTAAATTAATTTATTAATCTATACAATTTAAATATCCTAAAGATACATGTTAATTATATTAACTAATCTTTCGCATAAACACAGTAATATTCAATATTCAATGTTTAAAAAGATCATGTAATAAAACAAAATTAAAAACAGCAATAAATTAAAATTGAACCATTCAATGGATTAACTCCCTATGTGTTAAATTCGAAACTTTTTATAAATTAATGTCATGTTTATTTTAGAAAACAGTGAATCACAGTAAGAAAGATTGTATTGAGATTAAGAATTGAAGTCCTTTCCTAACATGGAGCCAGCAAGGATTCTTTGAACTCGGACCTCTATTTGTAATTCTCAATGAACTTTAATTATGTTGTTTTGAATGTTGATGCATACAATTAATTAAGCTGAGACAGGTCTAAATTCAATTCATTCAGCATTAAGTTGAAATTGGAATACCTAAAATCCAACCCCTTCAATAAGCATACATTTACTCATAGCTCAACTTTGATTCTTTGGAGTCAAATCTTATAATTTCATGTTCACTTCTTCTCCCACATCAAGACTCTTAATCTCTTTACAAGAATTCAACAAATTACATATAACTTAATTTAATTATATGCAATAAGATTTGATAAATTTTTTGTTACACATCTTAAATTTATTTGATTATATTACAAATGAGAGTATAAGTGTTTTTAATACAAAAATATAAAAGGGTTAAATAATAAATGATGATTAGTTTTTGTCATAAAAGCAAGCCTTTAATTAGGAAATAATGAATTAATTTGGCATTACCATTTGTGTAAATGTAAAACTGTGGATTCAAAGTGATGGTATGTACAGTTTCAAACAAAGAAACAAAAGCAAAGAAAAGCAATAGCTTCTTCAATAAATGAGTTAGTGCCACCAAATTATGACTTGGTTTCTTCTTTGCAATTATGTAAACATACGTTGCCAACAATTTCATCTCCTTGAACCTGCCAGCATTAAATTCCTCATTATTCTCCCATTAATAACTTTACTTTGCATTAATCATATAACTGACATTATTAATTAATTAAACCAAACGCAGGATCTCCTTAAAATTCACAGTCATTCTATCAAAGAGCTTTAATGCATGTAAATATATAAAAATTTCTAAATAATTTTTTTCTTCTTCGAGTCCTAATTATTTTAATCTATAGAAATTGTTAAATGATACAAGACATTAAAAATTAAGAAGAAATTTTTATGAAAAGGGTATTTGATTAGAAGTGATATATTAAAATGTATATGTATCTTGTATTTTATTTAAAATTCATTATAAAAAAGTGATTTTATATGTTCAATTCTATTTTTGTAAGTTGATGTTGTAACGATATATTATCATTATATATTTTATATGAAATATTTATTTTTTATTTTCGTAATTATTTTTTTATTATTCTTTTAATACTGTAAAAATGTAAGATAATGATAATGATATGTTCGTACTAATTTATATTTATGAGTTTGTAAAAAAAAATTAATATTTGTGTATGAACCTTACTTATTTAACAAAATATCAACCAACCCATATAATTAATATAAGGAAAGGTCAGTATAGGTGATTGAGAGTAAGAAAAAATGAATAATATGTACTGATTGGGGGTGGGGGGTGGTTGTGGGTGGAGAAAATAAAATGAGAAATTAAAGTAGAGAATTGTACTTGCACCAACAGAAGTAAAAGAAATAGAGAAGCAGAAAGGCAAGTCCCAGTCTATACTCCCAATCATTTTATCGGCTGACCTTTGAACCGACAACCAGAGGAACCCCACCTTATAAACAGAAAACCTGCCGGTGATTTTCCTACACTCCATTAATTTTTCTCATCTCACTGCCACGTGTCATCTATCAGACGGTTCAGTCATACCCTTTGACCTGACAACCACAGTCAAAAGCCCTAGCTATATTATTTGGTTGAGTAATTAATTATTTGGTTGAGTAATTAACCCATTTAAGGATTTTTTTTTATATCAAAAAGAAAATTGTCTTTTCTGTGTGATCCTCTCTATTTATTTGACCTTTATATCTTCTCCTTTTTCCTTCCTTCCCTCATAATTTCTAGTTTTCTGCTTTTGTTTTTTCTGTGTTTTCACTTTACCCTTTTAATTTCTTCTTTCCTTCTCTTAAATTCAGTCTTATAAATTTCATCTCTTGATCGATCTTCTTCTTCTTCAAAGTGTTAAATTTCCATGGCGGTTTTACCCAGAAGTTCTTCAAGCTTGGATTTGACAATATCTGTCCCTGGTTTCTCTTCTTCTCCTTCTCTTCCATCATCTGGTAAGCAAACAAACAGACAGAAAAAACTTTTCCTTCCTACTTTCTGTGTGATTGATTTTATGGTGATCTTAAAATAATATTCAGTATTCTTGCATGGCTGTGTCATATGCTCAGATGGGTTCTTAATTTTCTCTATGATTTTCTGATGACATCACCGGTCGATCGTCTGAGTTTTGATTGATTTTCTGATGTATTTGAAGGTGATAATCATCAACACAATCCAGACACAGCTTTTGCAAAGAAAGATTTGGACATAAATCAAATACCATCAGGAGAAGGAGATGAAGAATATTGGAACACAACAGCAGGAAGCATGGAAGATGAAGAAGAAAGCAGCAATGGTGGCCCACCTCGCAAAAAACTTCGTCTATCTAAAGAACAATCTCGTCTTCTTGAAGAAAGTTTCAGAAAAAACCACACCCTAAACCCTGTAATAACCAAACCAAAACGAAACTCTTAAAAAAAAATCTTTCGACTCATAGTAAATGCTTTCTTCTTGTTTTAACGCTTTTGGAGTTTTGCTTTTCTCAGAAGCAGAAGGAAGAATTGGCTATGCAGCTCAAGCTGAGGCCAAGACAAGTTGAGGTCTGGTTTCAGAACCGTAGGGCCAGGTACTGTACCCAATACCCTACAATCTTCGTACACATAAATATTTTTGCATATAGCTTAGTCATTGATGGTGGACACGAATTCTTTTAGGTCTTTTCATTATTTTGTTGGTGGTTGGGTAAATTTACTCATCCATATATATGCTCGTAATCTGAATCAGATTCTATACCGTATAATACCGTACTCTTCTTGTTTTACTCGTTTAAAAATACGGAAGAATAAACAACAACTATATGGTTTGTTTGTTGGGTCATCTTCTGGTTGATATAGTTTGACTCTGTGGGTGTATATGCATGTATAATACCTCGTTTGGGCGGTAAGAAATCACTTTCGTCGTAATAATACTTTGCCTTAAAATAAGTTTGAATGTAAGATTGTATTCATGCTGTAAATTTTGTCAAGCGGGTGGTTCACACATGTCAGAAAGTTAATTAAACGTTGAAGATGAAAGTATGAATTAATAATTGGAAAATTAAAAGCATTACTTTGACGGTCTTGAGTTACTTGACATCTATTGAAAAGTCTTGTTTGAATCTGTGGCTTTTGAAAGTTTCAAATGGATCTGGAAATTAATGTTCACGATTTGCATAATATTTCATTCCGTTGTTTTTCTAATATTATGGCCATGATTTGGGGGTAGTTTAAGGTGTTGTTGAAATTGTAATGTGATTTGGGAACCAATTAGTCTAACATTTTATGTACACAAAATGTAAAACTTGGACAAATCAATGAAGGAAAATTCTCAAAGCAAGTGACATATGTACATAGCTATTCTTTGAATAAGACCGAAATAGAAGCTACCCTTGTAAAAGTGCAAAGAAATTAAGGATTTGCGTATCGAATTGGGCAAAGCTAAAAGTCCTCAAAACACAGGTGGCATACTATGAACATTTAAAAGAGAAAACCGATAAGAGATTAAGAATAATGATAACGATAAACAAAATAAAATCTATATAAATTAAATGTTTTCTATAATAAAAAGACACATAGGAAGGACAAGTAGTAGTTCAGCAAATTTAAGAACAATTAATATTGTTTTTCTGTCTCTGATTTTATTATTTCATGAGATTAGCTTTGTGCAACAATGTAATGATAGTTGTCCGAAATATATACGTCAATAATGCAAAGATAGTAGCACAACAACATTGATTAAAAGCTTGTGTGTTGTTTGGCCTCGTGTGCCACTCAAGATTATTACACTAATAAAGTGTTATTTGACTCATTATAATTATTCTTCGGACAAGCTTAGCTTTAGCCATCCATGCATGCATTAATTTATTGGTTTATTATTGAATACGTGTTTTGCATTATTAAATTTAATCAATAAAAAGCAAAAAGCATGCTTTACTTACTTCAATAATTATGTTCTACACATTTCACATCTAAAATTTGGGGGGGGAAATAAGTGTACTAAAGAAAACAATAATGAGAATTGAACAGGGAAGTGAATGCACTCGTATGAGATTTGGAAATTCCGGAGATATGCATTTGTTACACTCTTTAGAAAGCACCGCGAAACAGCCCATCTACCGAAAGAAGGAAAGTAGCAAATAAAGCAGATGATAAGTTAAGAAGTGCTTTTGTTTAAAAAAGCACTTTGTGGTCTGTTTGATACTTATTATTTGCATCATCTCTGTGTTAGTTAATTTATCTGGGCAAAGACAAGCAATCATAAATTGCATGTGAAGCCATCCAATATGTTAAATCAATGCCAATTATTTAACTAAACAGGAGCAAGCTGAAGCAGACAGAAATGGAATGTGAATACCTGAAGAGATGGTTTGGTTCATTGACTGAACAAAACAGGAGGCTGCAACGGGAAGTGGAGGAGCTAAGGGCCATGAAAGTTGGTCCTCCCACCGTGATATCTCCCCACAGCTGCGAACCCCTACTTGCGTCAACCCTAACTATGTGTCCCCGGTGCGAGCGCGTGACCACTACTGCCACCGACAAGGGCCCCGCCAATCTCACCACGGCCTCCTCCACTCCGGCCGCATTGTCCCCTAAAGTCGGGACGCCCGCTCTCCAATCACGGCAGCCTTCTGCCGCGTGTTAATTAGTTAGTTCAGCCGCATGGTGGGGAAAGAATGTCTGAAAAATACTTTCAAGAAAAACAACTAGTGTCATAGAGAATGTTCATAGTAGTTTACTCAAATGTGCAAGTGTGAATGAACGAAGAAAGCTTAGATACTACAATATAAGTATGGTATCTAATCTACATAGATATCTTAATTAATTAATTAATTTCATGGTCTTGGTGATTTGTTGGTTCGTGTTTCTTTTAACGCATGCCTTTGTTTAATTTGTTGTTTGAACGCATTTCTTCTTTTTAATTTCTATGTTTGTGGAAAGTGTTGGGTTTGTTCAATAAAGATGGTCGTGGGAGCATAGGAGGAAATATACCATAAATTAACAATTGCTTGAGACCATCGTGTACTGTAAATTATGTTTTTCTCATGTTTTTTAGTGGCAAAATCAAAATGTGACCCATAATTACTTTTGACTTAGGTGAAATTTTATTTTAATTAATAAAAAAAATGACAATAGAGTATTATTGTCACTTATAGACAATAATATCACGAGTTAAAAAAAAAGTTTAATCTTATATGTAAAACACAAAATTGACTAATTGTGATTGACGATAAAAATATTTTACAATTTCTTTATTCAAATGACAATTGTATCAATTCTTTTTATTTTCTTGTCTAGTTTGATTAAAGATTATAAAAATGCAATAAAATCTAATTATTTGAAAAAAAAATTAATATAAAAATAATTTAAAATTATTTTAATAAGAATAATACACGATATTTCAATTTTTATTAATTAGCTAATTAATTTTATAATTTGTGAAAAAACCAATTACTCAAACTCATTGTTGAATTAAAAAAAAATTACATTTTCTTTTGAGATGAAAATTGAAATATAACTGAAAAAAAAATTAATATTATTTTTTAAATAATTGTCATTTCAATTGAAGCTAAACAAACTTTTAAGGAAATAGGGTAGACTTTTATGAAATTTATATTATAAATAATTTATAAGCTGAAACAGGCCATTTTCTTGGCCCAAATATTTTTTGTAACATGTATACATGAAGTTATGATAGGGCTTAAAATTGGGCTTCAACTTAGGTTGAATTGTGATTTCAGAATGCTGGTTTCAATCATTGTTTTTATTGCATTAATTGAAACTAACAACTCGAACCAGAAACAAAAAAACAAAAAATTGAAGGAAAACAGATCCCAGGAAATGGGGTCAAGACAGATTCTGCAAGCCAAGTTGTTTACGGGACATGCAACATTGCATTACAAATCCCTGGTGAATCTAGATTTAGGCCATGTCCTGTTGACATTTTGTTGTGAAATCCAGGGATTTTTGATAAGCAAAAGAACAGCATACTAGATTTCGAATACTGAACGTGGACCAGATAAATCGATCATCGTGTAACAATGTTAAGGCTTGCGTGTTCATCACTAAGTTCTTGTTAGGAATCAAACGTCTCCATTTTCAATCAATTGTCTACTCAATCTTTCTTGTCTTTGTTTTGATCTCAGGTATAATGAATTCAAGCAATTTTGTTTTGTATTTATTTGATTCACGTAAATAAATTTGTCTTCGGTATCAATTATTTAAAAAATATATTTATATAAATCTTATTTTTTAATTTAATTTATTAATTTAAATAAAACTAAAAATAATTTAATATATTTAACTCTTATAATTATTCAGAATTCCTTTTTTTTTCTAAAAAACATGTTACAACAAAACTTAAATCTGGCCATATAATTAAAAAAATATATTGTAATAATTATAAAAAAAATAGATGCACATCCAAATCAATAATTTTTTAAAAAATAAAATAAAATTCATACGAGTTTTTTTAAATAATAATATTAAATATCTCAAAATCTATATCTGTAAGTGTCATTTCACTGATCATTTCATTAAAGATATATTTTTTAAAATAAATTATTTATTTTATAAATTAATAAATAAAATATTTTTTTAATAAATTTTAAAAATATGTATATCTTTTTTATAAAAAAAATATATTTAATTTCATGTATATTTCTTTAAAAATTATAAAATAAAAATATGTTTCCTTCCAACCAAACATAGAAGTAAATTTAATCTAAGCTACTAAACCAAAAAATTAATCACATAGGTCATAGATAGATTTGCTTCAAATAATGTAGAATTTGTCACACAAATTTCCTTAAGAAATTAAAGTGTGTCTAAACATGTCTCCAAGCCCCCATTAATTGATGATGTTCCCTTTTGTACCAAAATGAATTAATGAATGGTAAATCCACAGGGATTTAGAGCATTGTTGAATTTATAAACTTAGTTGTTTTTGGAAACTGATTCTTTTTTTAAAAAAACTAAAAACATTGTATATAAACAAGGATAATATTATATTCTGGGTTCTTAGTATATCTAGATTTTTGTTAAATGAGGACCTAATTTATTTATTTGTATTAAATTATCTATAATTTTTGTTCAAATAACAAAATTATTCTCTTAATATTAAATTTTGATAGCTATGCAACTTAAAACTAAGAAATAAGTGGTCGGGATCTCAATTTTATATTATTTTGAACTAAAAACGATTTTTTTTTATATTAAATGTGTAAGTAATTTTTCTTGAAATAAAAAAATTATTGTTATTATATTGAGTTTTAATTGTTCCAATATAATATTATATAACTTAGGAGTTTTGATTAGTTTAATTGTTAAAATTTTTTAGAATAATACAAAAGATATAAGATTTAAATCTTAGTCGTGTTACATCAAAATGAAAATAAATTTATTATTTTATAATTTTTTTTGTTAAAATCGTATACAGTTAATATTTAAAGAATGTCTTAAGAGATATTTTGTAAAGGAATAACTGCGATTCAATAAAAATGAATTAACTATATTTTTATATCAAAACTTGTGAAAAAATGAGAACTCAAATGGCACTACCACCATATATGCAAATTAATAAATAGTAAAGAAAACCAAGGCAGAAAGAGAGAAAGATAAGGTCCATTCCAAGTCCATCTCCAAAGAATGTTCTTTCACATGCATGGATGGCTTTAGAGGCAACAAACAAATCAAGAAGAAAGATTAATTAATTAAGCAACCCTACAATCACGAAACCCAGTTTCTATGCAAATTTATTGGCGATAATGAGGTTTAATTAATTAAATAATTAATTAATCATGTTTTTAAGATAAACCAATGTTTTGGTTGATGTGATTACATAAATTATATCAGATGAACAGCTGGAGATTTAGAGTCAACCTCGTAGCTATTCACATGCATACGTATTTATGGATTATTGTCGTTAGTTTTTGGTGGGTAAGGTGTCCCCATTACCATCCATGCATGTGAATTAATTTGGCCATCTTCTTTGGTCCACACCAATACTCCCTCTCCCTTTTGATTTATTAGATATTTGTTAGTTACAGTCTTCTGGTCGAGGTGGGCTGATTGCCAGCATATGAATTTGGAAAATGTAAAATATGAATCAAAGGCACCAAAATTAGGAGCAAAATCTGCCCTCAAAATAATATATATATATATATATATATATATATATTCCTTTTACCAATAAAATAGAATTAAAGGTGGTGGCTGTACTTGGGTGCGGTTTCATGTTCACATGTACCAGTATTATTTTTCTGGTTTTGGGATTATTTATTTATTATTATTATTATGAAGAGTCTAATGCTATGAACAAATCAGTCGTGTTCACTTCACAAGCCATATAAAAATAATTTTATATAAATCCAAGAGTAAATAAGTTTAACGAAGCAAAGACTTCTTCTTGTTAGTTGTTATCAATGCATTTGCTATTACATCAAAAGCTCTAATATTAAAAATAATAATAATACAAAAAAATTAAGAGAATGAGATAGTTTATGCTAATTATTAGTTATTAATAATATAATAAATAGATAAAATCAAATTTCTTTGAGATGAATAAGAATTTGGTTTAATTTAAACTCTTTTAATTTTTTTAAAAATTTTATATCACCCATTTATTAATAATGAATTAATAATTTTTTTATATTCTTACATAATATTTTTCATTATAAATTTAATTAAATTTTTATTACGATAAATTCAAACTATTAAAGGAGAATTTTAATCTCATTAAATTGTTATTAGAATTTAAAAAATTTAAATTAATTCTATGTAAAAAGATATACCTCTTGACTTCTTATGTAAAAAGATATACAACAAATTAATAATTTATTGTATGTTAGATAATTTACTTGCACGTTAAACTCTTTTAGTACCATGTAGATGAACTCAACTAAGAACTAAAAGTTATTGCTATAGTTTTTTAATTAATAAATTATTATCGTGCATGTACCCTTAAAGTACTCAATTGTTTTCCTTCCATCAATCCCTCCTCATTAGTGCTATTTCCTTTCACATAGTTTTGAAGCATGTACCAATGCCAAGGTTTGCAAATGGCAATCAAGTATTAGACATAATCTCATATAAATTTAGATAAACTACTCAACACACACTCGCATATAATTCAATCACTACTTCTTGAACTGGTAATCTCTTAATTATTAAGGCAAAAAGATCAAAGCCAACCCACTCGTTAAGAAGAAGCTCTCAATTGAGTTGGATAAGTATAATACTTTTTGACAAAGATCTTGCATACGTGCGTGTGGGTGTTCATTCACGAATCTTGGTTCACAAAACCCTACCAAAATCTTGTTTGGTCAAGCATCTCTCATAAAGGATACTTGAACAATCCTCTTAAATTCTTGATTAAGGTTCTCTAAGCCTTTCAGCCCCAAAAAAAAATAATCAAGGGGGGTGCGAAAAATGGCACCTTGCCTTCTCCAAAGAAAACCACAAGGAGAAAAAGGAATTGATAGACAGAAGAAAAAAAGGTAGTCTAGCCTATAAAGTAATACGGAGTGTGATCATTGTTAAATTAACCTAATTCTAAAGATACCATAACATATAAATTTAACATACATAATTATCGACACAAGTAATTAGATACTATAATAAAGAATATAAATTTATTATTTTAATCATCAAATATATAATGTACTTCCCATCCATATTATAAGCTTTACAATTAAAGTCACAAGAGTTAAAATTATCAATAATATTTATGATTTAAATGTGAGGAAATTAGACTAATCAGACGCCAACATATGTAATTGGTAGAGAGTAAGCACGTTTTGATTTATGGTAACCCTAGTTGGGGCGCATGTGGCATGCCAGTGGAAAAGGCGTGAGGTGAGCAAATAGGCGATGCAATAAATGGGGCATTTGCCTTTCGGTTGTGGGGTCTAGGCCCAATGGGCCGACACCTCTTTATCTTTTGACTCATTGATTTGCCCCAACTGTTACTTACTTTTGTACTTGCTTCACAAAATTATAGCCCACTAATGACCCTTATTATTGCCTTAATCAAGATATGCATATCTTAATTGTAGTAATTGCCTTCGTACTCAAAATTAGATGTGTGCACGTTTGTGGTGACCCTCAACAAGCTTTGCTTGCTTGCTTGCTTACTTTGCATAGGCATGTGCTTTTGTCACGTGTTGTTAGGATGGAAACTTTTCATGCAGGCCTAATTTTTCTGCTTTTGTGAACATGTGCACGTGGAAACTCATCATTGGATACAAACCTTTTGGACGATGCTTGTGTTTATTAATTTAACTTGTTTAATTCAAGGCTTGCTGGCTTTTAAAGCTCAATCTCTTTTAAGAGCAATGAGGTGTGCATCTAGACGAGCCAAAATTAATTATATTATTAATTATAAATTTTATGCTCAATGATTTTGATGACTTATATATATATATATATATATATATATATAAAATGAGATTCGTACGTCTAATTAATTTAATCGGAGTTTTTTTTTATATTATTTATATGTAAATTTTGGTGAATTAATTAGAAATATTAATTATATATTATTACAATATTTACAAATAAATTAAAATTAAAAATTAATCAAACTATCACTTAATTTATTATAATGGGAATAGCATTATTTTTTTATATTATTTTAAATTTATACATTAAAAAGTAATACAATTAATTGTCATATAATTTTAAATTATTATTTTTCTCTAACACAAAACGAACTATTTAATAAAATCTAATAATGAAATAAATTTTATTTCGTAGAAAGAGGTAGAGATTTTATATACAAAACAATGATAAATACTAGGTTAATTAATTATTTTAAAAAAAAATCAAATTCATTGTTTATTATGACAAACACCCTTTAGAATTTGACTGCCAACTACTTGTTTTCACTCAACTTCTTTACAACCTAATGTAGAGATGGATAAAATCAACTTATTAATAAATTAATCTAAATGTAATCCACTTGAAGGAAGAAACTAACAACTCTAAAGAAACATAGGCCCCATATTCCATTAATTAATATTAACTAAATTAAAACTTAATTAAAAAAAATCATTTATTATAAATTAATTAATTACTTTATCATCTGTAATAGATTCCTAAAGTTTGGCCCACATTGTTTAAATATGAGATTAGCTACGGTACATTAAAATACTATTACATTTCAAAAAACTTTTAATTATAAAATTTGAACGATTTTTGTAAAATTTAAAAACTGACAAATTTTATTTAAAACACATAATAAAAAACGCGAAATATGTTAAAAAAATTTAAAATATTTAATAAATAATACTTGAAATATAGATAAAAAACTTGAATATAATAATATAAAAGTTTAAAAAATAAATATAACAATATTTTAATATACCATAAATAAATTCTCTAAATAAAAATTTTAGCATAAACTTTTTTTTCTCGCTTTTTTTTAATATAAATATTGTACTACTTGGAGAAAGATTTCAAGGTGGGTATGCTTCACAGCACAAAAGTTGTTACCCTGTTGATATTGTAATGTATTCAATCATGCATGGGGCAAAGGAGATTGATAATTTTAGGCACTTGAATGTGATTGATGTTCATGGCAGAAGAATTTCCATTTGCCTTTTGAATTTTATATGCATATATTCTCTTTGTTTATATGGAATAATTTCCCGAATTATCATTAGCTAAACATGGATTAGTGTAAATTAATTTGATTAATTAGCTAGTTCCCCCCTCTTGTTTCAACATACATAGGCTTTATTTTTACGAGGAATTTCAATAATCCAAGTATTTGCAAAGAAAATTATTCATCATTGAATATGTGTGGGGGAGAAAATCTATAATCTTTTGCTCCTACGCAAGCATATGCATGATTATGACTACAATTTTCCATGGTCATATTAACAAGATGCATGAACAATCCCCAAATATATAAAACCGGCATAATGGTAAGTATATATTCTGTTTGAATATTTTCCTACCTTTGATTCCTTCCCCCAACTTTCTCTCTTCACACAATTCCTTACAGAAAAATAAAAATATGTTTATGTATATATATTAAATAACTAATTAAATTATAAATTTAATATCATATATACACGTAAGTTAAGAGTGTGAATTAATTCAAGTACCATAAATTCAGAGTAAATTAAACTTAATTATTTTTATAATAATTGAATAATGTAATTACTAATTTTTAAAAGATATAAGAGTTTTAAAGATCAAATTTTGTTGTTAATTGTATTAATTTTATTTTATTTCAACATAAAATATTAGAAACCCATGATAATATAGAAAATGATTAGAAAAGTGGGAGAGAATAATCAAAGTCTGGGGAGGTGGGTATTTGAATTTTGGGTGAGAAAAATGACAGGGCAACAGAACAGTGATTTATGTTGTGGTTTGATCCAAATTTCCAACATTGTTTAATCATGTGATGGTTTGTCCGAATGTAAGGACATAAATCCTGATAATCATTGTATCAAATGTTATCACAGCAACTATTTGTTTAGCACTGACATTACATCACAGGTGATGTGATTCCTAAATAATATTATGTTATCGAATAAAATCCACTATTTTCAGGCTTTTTTTACCCGGTCAAACTACTGCACCCGTCCACGAATCCGACTTAATTATAAATATGTACAAGGTAACTCATTGCAAATTATGTATTTATATTGTGTGTTAGCTATAGAAATAGTTTTGGGATCCGACCGCCACACATGAATTCATAAAATTTGTAAATTTTAATTTAATTATATATTATTATTATTATTTTATTTTAATTAAATATTAAATTTAATAAAAACTATATTTTAAAAATCTTAAAAGAAAGTCGGGCTGCCCTGCTTTAACCGTTGTATGTTATAATTTCAATGAAAGTTAGAAATTTGGTGAGAATAAGCCAAAGTTTGTTAGCGGTGACAGCAACTACAATATTGAAAATGGAGGGGGAAATTTTGACAAAATAACATTATTCAGTGAGCGTAGGTCAAACCCATATCGCATAGTCAATTTTAGGCTATAAAAGACCAAATTAATGAATAGTGTCAATTATATATATATAATATATATATATATATGTGCGCGCGCGCGTATATGTATGTGTATGTATATGGACACACACAGAGCATACACTTAACTATTGTCTGGTTAAGTCAACCATGTTAAGCGGTTACTTTCTAATTCAAGTTAACGCTCTGAACTGGTCCCCTGCTTCTGTACAATCAACCACCCATTCTTCAGCTCACCATTTCTTTTCTCTATATATATATATATATATATATATATATTCTCCGAATTTACACTACTTGTAAAAACTTTACCCAAAAGAAAATTTGAAAGCAAAGAACGAAATTCTTTCTTTCTTCCGTTTACTCTTTGTATCCCTTCAGTTTCAGAATTTCCTAGCCAGTTAACTACGGTTTCTTTCAATGCAATTCGTTATTTCTTTCGTAAGCAAATTTCAGTTCTACTAGATCTTCTAAGCAATCTGAATTAGATAATTTTTCTCGGGGAGAAGATAAAATGATCAGCTGGAAAGATCTCTACACAGTTCTGACGGCTGTGGTTCCTCTTTACGTGGCCATGATTTTGGCCTACGGCTCCGTTCGTTGGTGGAAGATTTTCTCTCCCGACCAATGTTCTGGCATCAATCGTTTTGTCGCAATCTTTGCTGTTCCTCTGTTGTCATTTCATTTCATCTCTACCAACGATCCTTACGCCATGAATTTTCGTTTCATTGCTGCTGACACGCTGCAGAAGATAATTATGCTGTTCGTTCTTGGAATCTGGACGAATTTCACCAAGAGCGGCAGTCTGGAATGGATGATTACGATTTTCTCACTGTCGACACTGCCCAACACTTTGGTCATGGGAATTCCTCTGCTGATAGCCATGTACGGCGAGTATTCCGGCCGTCTCATGGTCCAAGTCGTAGTTTTGCAGTGCATAATCTGGTACACTCTCCTTTTATTTCTCTTCGAGTATCGCGGCGCCAAGATGTTGATCGTGGAACAATTTCCGGAGACCGCGGCGTCTATAGTTTCGTTCAAAGTTGATTCTGATGTCGTATCACTTGACGGCCATGATTTCCTCGAAACGGACGCCGAAATTGGCGAAGACGGAAAGCTTCATGTAACAGTGAGGAAATCAAATGCTTCAAGGCGTTCTTTCGGCCCGTGTTCTCTCCCAGCATTAACGCCACGACCGTCGAATCTAACCGGAGCTGAAATTTACAGCTTGAGCTCGTCCAGAAACCAGACGCCGAGAGGCTCAAATTTCAATCATTCTGACTTTTGTTCAACGATGGGAGTTCAAGGTTTTCCAGGCGGAAGACTATCAAATTTCGGTCCAGCTGATATGTACTCAGTACAATCTTCCAGAGGACCTACACCAAGACCGTCCAATTTTGAAGAAAATTGTGGCCAAGCAATATCTTCTCCAAGATTCGGATTTTATCCGGCTCAGACTGTGCCGACATCGTACCCGGCACCGAATCCTGAGCTTTCGTCTACTCTGCCGAAAAGCACAAAGCCTGCGCAGAATAATCAGCAACAACAACAGCCACAGCAACAGCAGCAGCAGTTAACTGTCAATACTAAATCAAACCACGATGCCAAGGAGCTCCACATGTTTGTCTGGAGCTCCAGTACATCGCCGGTTTCTGAAGGAGGAGGACTACACGTTTTTGGCGGTACCGATTTCGGAGCTTCCGAACAATCTGGACTGTCTGATCAGGGAGCTAAAGAGATCAGGATGCTGGTTTCTGATCATCCACAAAATGGAGAAAACAAAGGTATACAATAATGACGATAATTTTCTTTATCAATTATCCATAACATGTTAATTATGTAATACTTTTTTCGGTTTCCCTATTTGTCTTGATGCGTGAAGCCATTCTGCAAAGTGGGGATTTTGGTGGGGAGGATTTCAGCTTTGCTGGGAGAGAAGAGGGAGAAGAAGATCATAGAGATCTGAAAGAAGGTGGACCCACTGGACTTAACAAGCTGGGGTCCAGTTCAACAGCAGAGTTGCACCCAAAAACTGCGGGCGGTACAGACTCAGGTGCCGGAAAACATATGCCTCCAGCGAGTGTTATGACTCGTCTGATCTTGATCATGGTTTGGCGGAAACTCATCAGAAACCCTAACACATACTCCAGTCTCATTGGACTTGTTTGGTCCCTAATTGCGTTCAGGTAATTAGCTAATACACGAAAACTATTATTACGATTATACGATGACGTTCCTATAAACATTACTGCAACTGATAATTATTTAATGTTGTTGCTGTAGGTGGAATGTGTCAATGCCAAAAATAATAAAGCAGTCAATCTCAATACTGTCAGATGCTGGGCTTGGAATGGCTATGTTCAGCTTAGGTTAGCGGCTTAATTCTTTTAAGTTCTTTCACTTTCTCGAGAAACATTCAGGTTCATTTTCTCGCGAAAAAAACAAAAGAGTTAACTGGGCTCCATTTTTCTTGTGCTGATAAATGGAACCCATTTACAGTGCCCTGAGATTATGAAATTTTATAGTCAAAAAGGGAAATTCAATCATTCATATTCTCAGAACACACAGATACACAGAATGCTAGATTTTTTCTTCACTGTTTGCGTCGAATGGCCAATACACAGAAAGATTTCTTGCAAAATTTTTGTTAGCTATTTTATTTTATAGTGACTGTATGCGTCGAATGGCCATTTCTGAGCCACGGCAAGCAGCAGGTGTGGTAGGGCATGATTAGTTTGGTATTGATATTAACGCTAGGTATGGGCACATGCTCGCACAGCGGAAAGCCATGCATTTTTTGAGAAAAAATTAGGGTTTATCTATTGACTATCCGACATGTGGGCCAGGCATAGCGACATCTTTTTTCTGTCCACGGTCTGCTGGCATTGGTTGAGAAAGATGCCTTTAATGGTCCCTGCACAGCGAGGGTGGTCGGGGGTGAAAACAATGAAATTTAAATGATATTTGGGGTCTTTTTCTAATTTTTTATTTTTTCTCGGTGTTGTCTATAGGTTTGTTTATGGCTTTACAACCTAGGATAATTGCTTGTGGGAACTCAGTAGCTACATTTGCTATGGCCGTCAGATTCCTTACCGGCCCCGCTGTCATGGCCGCTGCTTCCATTGCCGTCGGCATCCGCGGCACTCTCCTCCGCATCGCAATTGTACAGGTAATTTTACACCAATTTGATGCAAGAATTATATGCGAGGACACCTGCCACAAATTCAGTCAATTTAACAGTATTCATTCTTAATTATATGGAATAGGCTGCACTACCTCAAGGAATTGTCCCATTTGTGTTTGCTAAAGAGTACAATGTTCATCCAGCAATTCTCAGCACTGCGTAAGTAATTTTGTTTAACAATTAATTTTATGTGCTATTCAATGTGAAATTCTAACACTTTGGATCAATCTTAAAATTTCAGGGTTATCTTTGGAATGTTGATTGCATTACCAATCACTCTAGTCTACTACATTCTTCTTGGATTGTGAATTAATTATACCGGAAATTATAGCTAGAATATGATCAGGAATTTGAAGGAAATTTTCAAGGCGTGTCCCACTTCGAGCTATGGATGCACCGGAATTTATTTACACGAAAATTTCCCGGGAAAGAAGATTGAAACTCCAAACTATTTGAAGAGCAGCTTATAGGACTATTGAAGTTAAGAGGAATTACAGCCTTGATATGAGGATCGTGTGCCCATTAGAAGCCAAAGTTGAGTCCAATTTTCTAGAGTTTTTGAGAGGAACAAAGCAAAAGCTCTTCCACGTCTAGCATGAAGGAGACATTAAAGAGGAAAGCAAGGAAATCTAATATCATTTTCCCTTCGTTCCCGGTAGTGCATGTTAAGTTTGAGAATTACGCCAAAATTCATGATCTCTGCCGTTACAAAGCGACAAAGAAATGGATTAATGAATTGAAGGAAGGAAAAAATGAAGAAAGGCTTTCTCTTGTTGTGTTTTTCTTTTATATATATATATATATATATATATTTATAGTCGTTAGTGTTGGGTTTGATTATCCGTAGAACCGTTTTTCATCTTCGTTGGTTTGTAATTTGTTAGTTTATTATCTCTAGGGTTTTATGATCATTAGTCAAGTTAAACAAAGATGAAGATGTATTTTTGCTCAATTAGAGTTGAGAGAGGGTGAAGGATATCACCACTCAAAGCACATTGTCTTTCCGCTTTGTGGCTTTTGTACTTTTGCATTATTGCACATGTAGAAGCACTTTTCTAGGGTCCTCTTTTTTGTTGAACGTGAGAGATGGAGAGATTGAGAAAAGAAAAAGTCAGAAAGCAAGCTAGCTATGCATACAGTCAAAAGCTGCTTAGCTTACTTTTGCTTTTGGCTTTTGATCGAAGCTCCCACAATCCTACCCTACCCTTCCTAACTAAAATTGAAGAGTTGTGATTGTCGTCAATCTAAAGAGGGGTGGTGGTGGTGGGGTGGTCAACTTTTTCTTTTTTTTCTTTTTTTTTCACAAGAAATTTTAAAACGATAGAATGTGACAACACAAATTTACAAGACACAAAACCACAAAAAGTTGTTGGGAACAATCATCTATGATCCTAACAACAACGCATCAATCAAATGAAAATATGAGGTGAATGAAAGCAGCTTTTCAATTAAAGTGATTTATGGGAAGTTGAAATTTTTACAGTGTCAACACATCGGGCAATGCTTAGAAATTCCACAATGTGTCGTGGAATTTTGGTACTCGTCATCTTAGTGAAAGGAAAATTTATGCCAACCTCAATAGATTATAAAACCCAACATTAACAAAGAATCTCTGTTATTTATGATTTATAGATGTAATTCTTTTATTTTGGAAGTGGGGTATACAAAAGAATTTGTAGATTTATTACAAATTAATGAAAACAATCCTTGGTAATATTTTAAAAATTAGTGTAAAATTTATAAATGATTAAGAATTAATTAAAAGTAGATATAATTGAATAACAAAATTATTTCACATGTAAACTTAAGTTATAATTTATATTTCAATTGATCTAACAATATACATAATATTTATTTTTTTTAAAAAATCATATAAATAAATAAAATAAGTAATTATTAAATATACAAAATTTTGAATAAAATTATATTTTATAAGATACGACATGTATTTTAATTATTGTTATTATTATTATTATTATTTAGTGTTAGACTAGCGAGCATGAATAATAAGACCAAAATTTACAACATCCCCATAAATCAAAAGCACCAATTAATTACTTTCTTAATTCTCATTGCCAAATTCCAAAACTTAACTTTAATGGGTTGTAGTGTTGGAAGGGGACATATGCACTACAAAAATACTTTGAAACCCTAACTTTCCCACTACCATCAAAACCCTTAAATCCATTAAAATTAGCAATCCCATAAGAAAAACTTCTCTCCCATCTACTCTCAATCTTGATAATCTCTATTAATTAAATACCTTAATAATGGTGATTAATTTACTTAAGAATTTGGGATATTAAAGTTTAAAATGATAGTCTTCAAACAAAACTTGCATTAAAAGCACGTTAGACCAACATGCCTTGCTTGAAAGCGATTGGTCTTGGTACAATTGAGACAAAGTCGCCGCGGCTTGGACGATTTCACATGGTATTGTTCGAAGATTGCAACAAATGGTCTTGGCCTCACGTGTGTTTCGACCTCATATTTGTGTCTTTCTATGCAAAACCTTGCGGCAAGATTCGAGCGTTTGAAATTGAATGGTCCAACAAGCATGGCAGGAGAGAAAATTGGTCCCAAGAAAAATGAGATTAGTTTAGCTAAGAACAAAGATGTCAAGCTCGACAGCTTGCATGGACAGAAACAAGGCCATTTTCATTGAAAATGACAGAAAATGGATTGGGCTAAACCGCATAGATTAAAAGTGGATTGAGCCGATCAAGTTGATACTCAAGCCTACTTCGCCCATTGGGAAGGCAGTTGGCAAACAACTCGTGTTGATACTTGATTTTTAACCCCTAGATACAAACAAACAAATCTTCTGAGTGATGAATGATAGCATTTTGTCTTAGGTTCTGGATATCCCGTCTCCTGAAAATAAGAGCAAAATTCAAATTACGGTGTGTTGTCAACGATAATCTTTCGATACTTAAACAAATTATTCAATTAAGCCACATCAGCAAAAGTTAAAATAGTGTTTGAATTCTAATTTAGACTGAGAGAGCATTTGTAAAAAAAGGTATTTGTCAGTATAACAGTTCATTTTCTCAAAAAGTCCTCTTCTATTTCCAAGAATCGTCCTCTTTTCATAGGCTTCCAACCAAACATTAATGAGCAGTTACCTCCTCTACCAACCAAACAATTATGGACAGTTATAACTTGCACTAACCACCATGATCATGTGCGGTTATTAATGTGTTGAATTCTTATGTAAGAGAGGTTCTTTTGCAGCGGGTGATTATGAGCAAAAAGTGACTTCTTAACTTTTTTTTAAAAATCTAGTTTTAAGTATTTTAAACTTTTTATACTTTTGGATAGATGGACATCTTACCTTGTTCGGTCATTAATCACTTCACATAAAATAATTTTGTCTGCACTTATTGAATTTGAGAATTATATCATGAAAGAGCTATATTATTCATAAATTTATCGATAAAATTAATATATATAATAAAATTTTAATAAATTAGTAAATCAAAAATATTATTTAATGTATAGATAAAAAAATTTTAAATCAAAAAATTAAAAGAAGAGTTAGAGAGATGTATAATATATTTCAAGGTATAGAAATATGGCCCTGAAATTATATTATTTAGATAATGTCATATTTTATCTTGGGGATAAGTGAACAAGAGAAAAGATTTTTTTTTAAAAAGGCAAGAATACTAGCTATCCAAGCACGGAATAGGTATTGGTCAAGCTCAATTAATAAGTTCATCAACGTTGAGTTATAATCAATTTCAGCACGCATCTAACTCATGCCAGCAAACAACATTCAAAAGAACAAATACTTGTCAAGTAATTATCAATATCTGATCGATCAATCATCAATCAGCAAACTTATTGCTGTAGCCACCAATTCATTTTTCATGTGGTATGAAGATACGGGGTTTCTACGTTTCTAGCTAGCTCTATCCCATTCCTAGCAATTGTGTATCCATGTCTCTATCTTCTTGTTCCCTTCCTTCTCCCAAACTTTGAATGATGCCATTTGAACATTCATAGTTAAATCTCTATATTTGCTTGTCTTGGATGTTTATATGCATGGCCCCTTTGAATTTAATATTACTTTCTAAATCTTTACTTACTAACTGAAATTTATTATTCGAAGATATTTTAAGTATGGGATCTTGTATTCGATTTTCTTAGGTTTTTTATTTTTATTTAAACTTAATTTATATGATAAATTTAAGTAAGAGCAATCTTTTACGCGGAGAAAGTTTTTAAAATTTAAAGATATTATTATTAATTTAAAATATCTCTTTTAATGTTAAACTTATATATGCTTTCAAAGATGTTGCTATCCTATTGTAGGCATAAATGGGTCATAGCGGCAATGCTTTTAATACTGTAGCCCAACCAAAGAGGTGCACAACAACCATCGGATAATGACGGGTTACGGTGGCCAATCAATATAAATGGACAAGCACATGCGCATGCAAAAATGCATGCATGCAATCAGGGCATTTATATATGCATATATTATATGCAGATGGACCAATCGTATTGAATCGTTTGCGGCTCCCATATACACATGATTTCCAAAATAGACAGCCATGACATATACACACATACATATATATGAATGGATGGATAAAGCATATCATGGTAGTACCATGCGTGCACACGTGGAAAAAGGTTAAAGGCATAGATAGGTCCAAGCAAAATTTCAGTGATTGAAGCCAAACAAATGAATAACAAGCAAGCAAACTCTGAGTGTTATTGTTATATTGCAAGTGGGGATTGAGAGAAAAAAAAGTTGGAGAAGAAGATAGGATCCAACTGTGTTTGAGAATGAAGTTTTGCAGAGGAAGAATAAATTTGAATTCTCTTTAATATGTATGAACGTACACGCTTGTGTGAGTGAGAGAGAGAGAGAGAGAGATTATTCATTTGATTGTTATCCTTTTGGATTCAGAGATCATCACTGGACCCTAAATTTGACCTCATTCCAATTGTAGTAAATTCGATTATGTGTAATGTTTTTGAAATCTATAGGACCAATCATTTACGCAAAATTCTTGGTATTTTTTTAGCTATTATTTGTATAACTATTCTTTTCATTAAGGAGGACAAACTTTACATAAACATTCCAGGGTCTATTAGCTTCAGTAGGGTCTTGATTTTTATAAGATATTATTAGGTAAACCAATTGAAGACATGCAAATGAAGGCAGACGACGAAGTATTAAGATCAAAGTAAGAAGATAATTATCGAACATTAATTACATGTGGGCTCGAGAATTAATGATCACTAGCAGGCCAAGAAGAAGAAGAACATGTGGTGATGTCCTCGTTCTCGTGGCTTCAGTCTCTGGCGTACATGAAGATTCATTCTTTCAAGCAAAAATAAAATTCATACAATAAAATCCAAACAAACCATTATTTGATTGAATAATATTCATCAACTGTTTGATTGCAAGTAATAATTTATCATTAGATTGCTTGACTCTCGATTGAAATGTCAAACAATAACTTGTAATATTAAGCAAAATTGCATGCTCCTCGCATTACCAAACTCGTGTTTGGGATAAGATTCCTATAATAATTATAATTTCGTATTATATATTTATTTTGAGGCATTGGAGAAATAAATGTTGTGCATGTGGGTCTCGGACCAAGAACAATTAAGCCGCGGTTCAAATGAAAATAAATACATGCAAACAAAGCTGATGAACCAGAAAGAAATAGAAAGGCAGAGGAGGAGTCGTAAGTGTTGGGCGAACCACAGACAGAAGCAAGAAAGATGGACCAACAGATAGCCATGGGTTGGGACCATGAAAATTATGGGTTAAGACCCATTTGAGAGAGACAGTACATTCAAAAGCTTTTGCTTTTTACTACTAAATTTTAGGGATACATCTTGTCATAAGACCCATGTCCTTTTGGTTTTTTCACCTCTTTTTTTCTACTTTTGAGTTCATAATTCGTCTTTTAAAAAAGAAAAGAAATTACAATGTATCTCTTCTTCCATTGTATTATGTCATATCATGCCACAATGAATTTGATAAAGTGTAATCCAACTATTCAAATATTACGAATGGATCATAGATGTCATACTTTAACTCTACGACTGTATTATATTTACGTGTCAGTATTTTTATATTAATGAGATGCTAAAATAAAATCCTGTCATATTATGAAAAGAAGACAGGACCATTTCGAATTTCATGAAGATGGATGGTTGTTTCTTGGAAGAAAATGTGGGGAACTTTTGTGAGCTTTTGAACTGATTTTATGGACCAAATTGTTGGGTGATAATGGATTGCCCTTCTTATTGGCTTTGTTGCCATTTTCGAATACAATTGGATTAAGCTAATGTGGTCTCCACAGCCCCTGCAAATGGTCCAACCATGTCAAGACATGTTAGTATTCATGTGGCCAGGTCCCTCCAAATTCTCTCCCAACTTTTCCAAACTCAAAAAAATATGAGTGTATTTGGAAGCATTACACATGGAGAGTATGATGATGAAGAAGAAATGACGCACTCCAACCATTGAAGCAAGTTTATGTGTTTGAATGGTGGGTCCTTTGTTCATAGGCATGTTCGTATTTCTGTCTGTATGTTGTAGCATTTTCCTATCTTTCTTCCCTCCCTTTTGTGCACCAAATTACATACTCACATGCCTCAAAACATATATGCTCAGCACAACCAACACTGCCTACTATGACTCTGCCTTTATGGTCCCATACTTTATCTCATAACCCTAATTTTTTTTTAAAAAAAAGTTATGTATTATATACTTAATATAAAAAGTATGATATTAAAATATAAAATTATAATATACTGCAATCATATATTTTAAGTTTTACATTTAATATTATCAGTAACATCAAAATTACATGTATGTATAATAAATAAATTTTTTATATTTATTATCTTATTCAGTATTGAGTTGGTATTGTAGTATAAAATTATAATATACTACAATCACTAAAAGTTGCATGCCTCTTCTCCAAAAAAATTAGTGGGCCAATTTTGAATAAGAATACATTGTGAAACAATATTGGGCCTTCAATAACAGTAATGGGCTAATGAAACATACAAAAAAAGCCCGTTAAAATTCATGAATTTTAAGTAACGGAAGGTGCTTTTAAGTGAATTGCTTATCGAGACCTATTCTTAGTCAAAATTTCTAAATTGACATCTGCTTTAAAAATATGCCAATCCAATTTTATTTAATGTTGCCAAGGAGAATTTTTATTACTGGAACTCGAACCTCTATTGACTACTCACTAAAACAGCTAAACCATTGATTTTCAGATGATCATCCAAAATTAGCTGCCATTAATTAACACAAGAATCACATTTCTCCAGCAAAAAATGCAACAAAAGAAATCAAGCTTGCTTTGGTACCGGTATCTTGCTTACAATAATATAAATATGTCCATATCAGAAATAATAGAGTTAGAATTAAGCGACGTACGCAGCATAAGTCAACAAAAATGCAGCAGAAACGATTCTGATTCTGGCTGATCAACATCACCAGTAGTTCAACTCCTGCAAATAATAAGTGAGAAAAATATTTTCAGGAAAATATTCCCAATCATCATCAACTTCTTTTCAACTTACATTCATATTTTTGCTTCGCTGCCTGCAATAATTGCTGAGGTTATTGGTACAGATTTTGTGATACTTCCTGGCTGTGGTTCAGTTTCTGTCAATAAAATATATGGTCCTGGAACATTTTCAGGAATTTGTGTAGATTGTAATGCTTATGATTTTACACTGTTGGTCATATTTCCGGTGCCCATTTCAATCCTGCAGTCACCATTACTTTTGCTGACTTTCAACATTTTCCCAGCAGGTGGCAAGCTTCAATATGTCTTATCTCATATATTATTAATAATAGATCAGTGAGCATAAACCCTAATTTTATTTAAATGTTCTATAATTAATCAATTCATTGAAAAAATATGTCTTATCTTGTAAACTGTTAATGATGGCAGATTGGAGAACCCGCAGGAATTGCTATCTGCAAAAGCAAAGAATGAGAAAGGAAAAAACTAAAAATTGGTTCCTGACATTTCAATGCATTCTACAGTCAAATGCCGACTACATCGTTCACTTTACTACCACACCAAATACAATAATAAATTAGCTCGTTGCGGGTGGATAGACAATTAATGCCATGCTGTAATAGCCAACCTCCCCTCTCGTGATGTAAATTAATTTAAGTAATTTATTATAGCATCGTTCAAATTAAGGATGGCAATGACTGGGGACAGGTTAGATATTGCCATCCCTGTCGCCAGCATGTTTTGTATGGTTTTGGTCTTAGAGCCTGGGCCCTAATTAATCTCAGAATATTTATAAACATTATCTCTAAATCTTATTCTGGTGACTTTCTACAAAAGCACTCACAAACACATCTTTATTATGGCTTAAAAACACTTTAGTCATGCACTAGACCACTCACGTAGACAATTCAGAATTCCAGGTTTCTAAATATTACTAAATCATCTTACTCTTTCAATTATTAGTTAATGTAGTCTTTCTCTTTGTCTGTCTTTCTCTCTTTGATCATGTCTTAACACTGTCCATATATTTTCAGCCGAGAAGATAGACCAAATACACATGGGACTTGTGGATTTGTGCTTTAAATTCTCTCAATGTTCTGGGCATTTTGGAAAGGCTTGATGGCTGAAGCAGAAGGGAAGAAAATCGAATGTAGAAGCAGAGATAGTTAGGAATGATGAGCTGGCATCTTAGCAGTCTAACCGCTTTCTGTTATGGCAGATAAAACTCTGCGTTTTAACCCTTATTATAGCATGAATAAAAGCCTGAAACTTGTAATTGATGAACAGTTCTTGAATAAGAAAAATGCACCAGAAACAGAGTGAATAAGCTCTGGAAATTCATTCATACATGCTTGCTGTAAATTTACAATTTTTCTAGTTTTAAAGAAAACTGCTTCTAGGTGATAGTTCTGGCTTGGAATAACTGATCATCTTCAACATGACTCACGTGAACTTCACACTTCTCACATGACTACCGCATGCCCTCAAATATTAAAGAAAAATCACATTCCATGGCATTGGCCGGTGCCAAATATTATGACAATCTTAAATATCATGCATGCACACCCATGATCCGAGTAAGAAATTGTTATCTTTCTCGTAGTATCAAATTATAGTTTTCTTAAAAAAATCAATAAATGTGTTTATTTATAAACACGTATTTGTCTAGATAAAAATTTAAGTAAAAAGACAAATTATTAAATTTAATTAAAAAATATTATTTTATATTTAAAATACGTGAATTTAAAATCTAATACTAAGATTAAATTTATAGTTAATATAAAAAATAGTGTAAATAATTATATATATACTAAAATAATTAGTAGTAACTTCTTTACCTTGATTAATCTTTAGTTTTTATTCTTGATCTCTTAATCAAATTTCTTTTATTTTATTTATATTTTATTTAATTTATTTATATTTAAATTCATTGATGTTAAAATTTAATAATAAAAAATAATTTTAATTTATTCTTTATCGAATCAATTCATAGACATTTCATCTATAATATTATAATTGATTCATATACTTACAATATATATATATATATATATATATTAAAACACCTATTAAAAATAAAAATAAAAGATGACATATTGAAATCAAAATAAATTAAATTATTATTAATTTCACAGCTCCTTAACCCCACCTCCCTTCCTTCTTTGATCTTTCCTTCCATTGTTGTTGTATAACTGTTCTTCATTGTACAATAATTGAGATGCAGATCTTTCACCAAAGTTGTTGGATGAGAACATTGACCATTTAGGTCAATATTAGTGACAATATCACATGGGTAGGGTCCCTTTTTTGCTATATATTATTTAATATAGGGTTTTCTAATATAATGTTTTTATATTATGAATGTGACCACAAGTATTATAGAATTTTATTAATTTCTAGCAACAACTAACCTCATGTACAAATTAGAATAATAATATTCGAGTCCCTGTTTTTTAAATAACATCATAAACAATAACATAGTTTGTAATTTTTTTTAAGTTCTGTCCTTGCCTTCGATTTTAATTTCAAAATTAGTCAATTTTTTTTAGTTATATTTAAGTTTTATTAAAATAGTTTAAAAAATATTATTCGGTATTAAATTATACACTCTAATATTAACATTATTAATATTTAATATTATGAGAATAATTTTTTTATTTTGATTCGGGTAAAGATTTATTTGTTATAAATAGATAAATTATACATTTATTTATAATAAATAAATTTTAAAGAAACTTAAAATATTATTACGCCAATACATTCTAATTTATTTTATTATTTACTAATTTTCCAAAATGCAAGGATCCAAATATTGCTACCCTAGTTTGCTGAACGTGGATCTGACCCGACCATTAAGCGGGTCCAGTATCTAACTGAGGACGGTCAAGATTCAACTCGAAAGTCCAAAAATAAGGACAGATCTTGATCTTGGTTCATGATTTGATTTGCACAGTCGTGGTCAATCAAGTACGGTAGTTTATGATTTGATGCGCGGCCATGCATGAGTCCCACATGCACATGCACCAAACTTGAATCAAAATGATTAATTAATTGATCCTATGGACCCTCCCAAATCCAACGGCTCTATCCATTGCATCAATCCATCAACTTCATTATTCATCACAAAGTTTTTGGGTCCCACGTTTAAAGATCAGATCTAAGCTACGTGGTCCCACTAATCTTGCACGGTGCCATAATTAGATGGTCATGATTATCTTTTGGGAGGCACTCTTTTAAGTTTTTATTTTTATTTTTTTAAATATTAATAATTACTCCATGATTAAAGCATTTCATTATTGTTTTTGCTCTCCAATTATGGATTCTTCAACGTCATTAGACCAAATTAATGAATCTTTATTTTTAGCATAAAAAAATAATTAAAAACTAAAGAAAAAAATATAAAAAAAGTAATTTTAATTTGACAAAAAATAAATTTTTATTACTCATAAAATAAAAATTTGATTTTAAAAAATATAATAAATAATTTTTTAAATATATCAAATTTCACATTAATTTTTAATTATGTTTAACCGGTTAATGTTTAATTGCATATTTACATTTTTTTTTGAAAATTAATTGTAGATAATTATTATATGTTTCACCAAAAAAAATATTTGTGAATAATTATGAAGGTATTAAGAGAAGAGGAATGTCACGTGCATCCTTCACATATTATAATTTTATTATGTTAATATTTTGTAATAAAATAAGATAATAAAAATATAATCGATCTTAGATGAAACCGAAATAAGAAATTTTTAATTTGATAATACGATAAATGACAAATTATAATTTATTATTGAAAATATAAATTCTAGAATATGATGGGACAAGAAATTCAAATTGCATTAGCTTATGAGGCAATTTAGTCAACAAATGTCTATAATTAATTTTAAAATATTAGGGACTCCTATGTATATTTGTTTTCACAAAGTTAATAGTGTGTAAATGAATAAAATTGTGGGTGCTTAATGAAAATATTTGAAACATTTCATAACTATATATATTCTAAGTAACTGCTCCAAATCATTCACAAAATCGCCGCAGAAATTTCTAATTTTCTACTCCGATCATTAAGTCTGAACCCTTTATTCCCAAGCTCTGTAAGTTTATAATCAAACCCCGTTAGTTGACGGAGAATGAAAGGAACCCTGAACAGTGTCTCTGCCAACAAGACAAAGGACAACAACCAGCACATGACGTGACACCGAGTGATGTGATGAAACTGATCCTAAACGCTTATTTTAAAGCACTTTCATTTGCAATGCCCACAAAAACATGAAGCCAAAGTCTGTTCTTTTTGAAGAAAGTGACCCGTGAGGGAGATCCAATTTATAAAAGAGATAAAACTGTTTTGTGGGTCTTTCCTCGTTGACACGTTTAGTTAAGATTCTTGTAATTTCATTCTAGTACAAGGTTCGCAGTTTGTGTGAGTTTTATTTTATGTTTGTCTGAGAACTTGCAATTTGGGGTATTCATTTCTTGTTACCGAAGTTCTCTTTGTGTGTGTGTTGATGTTGATTTATGTTGGCAGGTGACTATAGAATAGTTGGTGCTTGATTGGGATAAGTTTCAATGGCTGGAGAGATTGAAGAACCTCCAAGCATTAGTTTTCTGGTACTTGTTTTCTCTATTTTGTTTGATGATCTGACCGCGGTTTCATGTTTATTTGCGTTTATGTGCACTTTTTCTTGATGGGTTTGATTGAGTCTTCAGGATTATAGGTAGAGTATGGATCATTTGTTTGTTTGGAAGTTTCGTTTATAAGATAATGAACGGAACAAAAAAGACAAATGAACAATCTTTTCTTGCGGTTTTGAAATGATGAATGAACTCAATGTTATTGGTTCTTGTCGTTGCTAATATAAGCAGTCAATCGCTAACTTCAACTTAGAGATCTAGGATTTGAAACAGTGAATTTGCATCTTATTTCTGATTGATTTCTTAATCGTACTGAAGTTTAGCAGCTTATCATTATCGTTCAATTTTATTTCAATCTTCATCATGAAATTCATAATTTCTTTGAGAACTTTTAGTCGTGAATGAGATTTGTTGATAAATTGATCAGTAGCCAGTGAGTTGTTTGACACATAAAGTGATGAGTTCAACATCGTTATTCAGCTCTGTTAACCCAGTTATTTTTCCTTTTGGATATTTGTCTTTTTCACGTGGTTTCTCAAGCTTGAATTTTGCTTCTTTAGAAGCTTATCTGAAATTGTTTTAGACCAACCAGCAATTGGGCGGAGATCTTCTGCATCTCTGTTTTGTATATTTTAGTGACAATGCAAATGTGCAGTTACCATGTGTGTTTAACACTCCGCATGTTTCCGTGAGAGAATTAGAAAGGCAATTCAAGGCAAAAGAATCAATGGGATTTCCTTTTAGATTTTAATTGAAAGAGAATCTTTGTACTTAAATAGCATTGTGAAGTGAAGAACTTGCATATGGATTCCTCAGATTTCGTGATCTGTAACACACACACACACAACACATACAGACAAGATACTGTCGAGCTTATTAGTTGTCAAATATTATCTCATGTCCACCCCTTTGAACTGTGCAGACAGATTCTTTGTGCTCTGGCTCCATATCATTTGGAAGGTTTGAAAACGAACCGTTATGTTGGGAGAGGCGATCATCTTTCTCGCGCAATCGGTACCTTGAGGAGGTTGAGAAATGCTCAAAACCGGGTTCAGTTGTTGAAAAGAAAGCTTATTTTGAAGCTCACTTCAAGAGGAAGGCTCTTCTGCGTCAGGGTTCATCTGAGTGTGAAGATTGGAGAGAATTCCAAGCAGGTGAAAATGATGCCTTGGAGAATGAGGGTTGCAGAGAATACCAAAACGATGCAAATGATGTCTTGGAGAAAGAGGATTACAGAAAATACCAAGCTGGTGAAAACGATGTCTTGGAGAATGAGGGATTTGCAGAAAATACCAAGCTGGTGAAAACGATGCCTTGGAGAACGAGGGTTGCAGAAAATACCAAGCTGGTGAAAATGATGTCTTGGAGAATGAGAATTACAGAAAATACCAAGCTGGTGAAAACGATGCCTTGGAGAACGAGGGTTGCAGAAAATTCCAAGCAGGTGAAAATGATGCCTTGGAGAACGAGTATTACAGAGATGAATTTAATAATGTAGTTGAAGGTCACTGTTATGATCAATATGAAGAAACTGCCTTGGAGATCATGGACAACAGAGCAGAATTTGATAACGGAAATGAAGGGAGCCTTTACAACCACTTTGATGAGAATGTCTCACAAACTGAAAATCGTATGGAGGAATTTGATAATGAAAATGAAGTGAGTCAATTTGATTATGCAAATGAATATAACCAATTCACTTGCTTTGATAAGAGCCCTGACGGTTCAGAATATCACATAGAGCACGAAGCTGGGGGATATGAAAGAGAAGAACCTTCATTTTTACCTGCAGAATCTCAGGTTGAAGTTTCTTTGGAAGATGCTGGCATTACAGTGCACAGCATTCCTGAAGAGGTTAATAATCCTGAGGAAACACATCAAACTGAAACTGGGTGCAACAAGTCACTTTTGAGCAATTGTAAACAAGAGCTAGACCTAAATAGTGAACTTAATGGTGATGCAATTGATGTAAATGAATCATCAAAATCCATTGACTTGTCCTCCAAAAGTGGAAGAACAGAGAAAGTTGATAAGTTTAGATGCGGACACAGACAAATTCATTCTCCAAAGGTGTGGATTTTATATTTGCTTTTGGCCCCTGATTGATCAGAAAAATAGTCATATTGTCATTGACATTTTTTATTATGACAATAACTATAAGGTATTGTCTAAAACCTGGTTTTGATAATTCCATATGCAAAAAGTACAACCAAGTTTCTTTTCTATGCACAATCATTTCTGTTTCATGGTATCTTTCTCTTTGGTTCACACTTCTTAGTTTCCTGCTTCCAGTCAAGGATTCCGGCAGGTAGTAAATCTACGAAGCTGAGACAGAACTCTCAGGTTAACATCTGTCATAACCCAAAACAGAGTTATGCTTGCACATCAAAAACTCCTGCAAAGAATCAAAATAGAGGGGAAAAAGAGAGTCCTAGGAGAATGAAAGCAGAAAAGCAGTCACTAAAAACATCCACTCCAGTTAGACTTTCCTTGCAGAGATCTCCAAAAACAAAGGTTAGCACTTGAAGTACAGCATAAAATGTCATTTCTAGAAAATATGTAAAGAATGATTAATTGTTTTGTCATATTTAGTACATAATGCACTGCATAAGAGACTTAACACTTTTTTTTTCTTTATATCATTTTTGCATTGTAATCCAAATTTCTCAGTGGTAATATCTTTATTCTTTTTTATTTCCCTGGAAGGATACAGAGAGTTCAACTGCAAATTCAAAGATGGAGAGTAAGAGGTAATCATTGTTTTCTTGGAATTGGCAAACCTGTCTTTACACTGCTGAGATTTATGAGATTCTGTTCTTGTCTTTGCAGTGAGAAGGAATTAAGGGCAAAGAAAGTGGTTGAATCCCAGCCTTCTACATCGAACAAGATTGATCCTAGAATGTGTCAAACAACAAATAGGTATGTTATTAAGATCATGGAGATTGCATTCATAATTTCAATAGTTCAGTGGTCTTAATTTTGATGTGGAGTGATTGCTTTGCAGGCTTAAGCAGACTGCTGATTCAACTAAACCATTTGTGAGGTCAAGTGTGGAAATTTTCAGTTTCAGAAGTGATGAACGTGCTGAAAAGAGGAAAGAGGCAAGCAAGCCTAACACTTTCAAGATTCAAACTTGATTGCAGTTTCAATTGATCAAATTTAAGTGCTTACTCTTGGTGAAATTGATTTCAGTTCTACATGAAGTTGGAGGAAAAAATGCATGCTAAGAAGGCTGAGATGAAGCAAATCCAAGCAAAAACACAGGTAGGTGGTGTGATCCAACAATTAGGATTTACAATTGTGAGCAAAAATAAATTGATAGTTTAATTTACTGCAGCTACTATCTGATTATATCAAAAAAGAAGCTGGTTCTAGATGTTTTGGACTGATAAAATTTGATGGTCTTAAGAAGTGTTTTTTGTCCCTCTCGGCCTTGAAAAAGTGACTAATTTCTGTTTTTGTAGGAAAAGACACAGGCTGAAATTAAACAATTTCGGAAAAGTCTTAATTTCAAAGCAACACCAATGCCTTCTTTCTATCATACTACTGCACTACCTGGATCTGATGGAAACAAGGTGAATTTCTTGTCATGGGAAAATAAAATAGTCATGCAACGTATATTAGTTTCTGATCCGTGCCCTAACATCTAAAACAAATGTATATGTGATGACATGTTAAGGAAACAATATAGCAAAAATTATACATACACAAACACTCCATCAAATCTTGATTTCACTATTGTATACTCTTATATTTTGAGATCTTTCTGGGGTATTGTGGTTAATAATTATTTTTATGATAAGATATCCAAGAATCAGTCTAGCATTTCAGTATCCACTTTCAGAATTGGAGAGAATGAGTTGGCAACAAATAGTTACTCTTCTTTTTTCTATCTCAGACTCCAGCTAGAATACGTAAATCAATTAGTCCAGGGACTAAAGGTACTGCTAGATCACTATTGCTTTCCAAGGCAGGCAAAGGCAGAGGCCTCCATGTCAGTGAGTCTGTCAACACAGTCGATAAACCCGAATCCTCCGAGTCATCCAAGTCCTCAGCAACTGAACTCTCTGAAGGTGTAACTGTCACCTCGTCTTCACCATCCCTGCGTAGTAGTCATCACAAAACTGTAATGAAGACTGGGAGAAAGGAGCGGGAGAAGGAGAGAAGTCCCAGTTTACAGAAATATCAATTATCAGAGAGCAACAAGACGAAAAAAGACCAGAGCAGTGATGGGAAACTGAAAATGGGAGCTCGGAGGAATAGCAATGAAATGATGAGGAAGAGCATGAAAGGCATCGGCATTGGCAACAGTTCTGGAATGGATCGTCTAGCAGTCGGTGTTGCCTCCTGAACCACATACCCAAATTTACCATCACTGATGTCTGCAACAATAGTAATCGTGCATTTGTCGTCATCCGTATTGAAGAAAAACTTGTGGCGTATAGTACTGAAAATCTGAGGTGAGATTCACTAGCATGCTTGTCCCGAGAATCAAAGAGATGAAAATTGATTAGAAATTGTGTTCCAAGCTTGTCACTTCCATTTTCTGTAGTACATGTATGATTCATGTAATGTAATATGTAGCCAAGTAGAAAAGTAATAGTGGTGGCTTTGATTTGAGGAGTTCTTGAGATTGCAAGTCTCCCTTGCCACATCATATATGAAATATCATTCACCAATAGAAGTTTGTAACTTATTTAGTAATGATTTGAAAATACATTAATTATCTTTCAAAGCATGGATCATGCCTTCAAACACCTTGTCAGAGATAATAGTTTTGTTCATGTCTGGCCAATTGAAGTGGTTTGGTTCAGACCAGATTATGTTACTAAACTAGCTTGTTCAATCTAGACCTAATTTGAGACTTGTACTTCTGATTCACTTTAAAAGTATAGCAGCCAGGTTGGTTGGTAAACAACTATTTTTACTTGACTGTTAACGTTTATTGTTCACTCATGTTCTTATTATTGACAATAGGTGATTTTATTTTACTAGCTGTCTGACTTGAATATGGAACACGATTGTACCATTGAAACCTTAATTATGGATTTTGGATTTTGAAATTATAATTTTATGCTTTGAGAAACATTGTATAAAGTTAATAAATTTTTTATTATTATTCTTATGCACGCACATATAGACATAATTAAGAGATTTTTATTATATTTTATATAATATATTTTTAATAAATAAGATTAAATATAATTTATATAATTAATATATCGTAATTAAATATATTTTAATTGAAAATTAAATATTATATATATAATATTTTAAATTTTAAAAAAAATTAAATTTTAAACTTATTGTATGACTTTTATCCATATAAAACCTAACGATATTCTTCCTTTCTCGCGATCATAACAATCATAATGGGCTTAAGATTCAAAATTTAAACTTTTGTATTATTTCAAGAAATTATATCCATTAAACCTCAATTCTCTTTTAACATATTACCTTTAAACAATGCCTTTTGTTAGAAAGTGAGCATTAAGAAATTCAAAATCTATTTTAATTTTTCTTTAGAAAAAGGAAAAAGAAATCGCTTTTTGGGTATAAAAATAGCTTTTAAATGATTATTCATGGAGGATTTGTAGCATTGAGCCTTGTGTTATAATCCATCATTAAGCTTCCAATTCTTGTTAATTAAATAATTTTATTCGATGTTGAGTTGGTAATCTGTCGTTCAAGTGGCAGACACTAATGGGAAAATAAAAGAAATATAATATGCCACTTTATATCTTTTCTGCCTTTCTAAATCAAAGTGAATTTTGTGCAATTCCTAAGCAATCTCAAAACCTCAAAATTTGCATAATATGTCTTTTCTCTTTTTCTTTTTTCAATGGAGGAACTGTTAATGGCCATCTGAATATTTATTTATTTTTTCATAATTAATTATTTTAAAAATTAGTAAAAGATCCTACTGGTTGAATTAATTAATTTATTATTTGTTAACACTAACTAATCATAAATTAACTTCTATTTTGGCCATACATTTCTGTCTTAGATCTCGTAGTATTAAAATTAACAGTCCTCATTATATATATATATATATATATATATATATATATATAAATTCTTATTATTTGAACTTTAATTATATTTGTGTTTGGTTGGTGGGAGAGTTTTTGTTACAAGACCTTTTCACATGGCTTGGAGACCTTTGCACATGGCTTGGAAAAAGAAATGCTGTATATTCTTCATCAAACAACCAAACTATTCTTTGACAAAATTTTCAAAACTCTAACCACCCCTGCATAAGTGATAGGGTTGATGATGCATAAATTGTTCCAAAGTTGCTACCTTTTCCAGCTATGTTTGAAATAAGAATCCTTAATTGCTCTAACTAAATGTTCTTTTTCTTTCTTTATTTAATAAATTCTTCTCCTTCTATGAAAGTCTGGCAAAGAAAGAAATAATACAATATTGTAGATGATGATCATAAAAGGATTTCATATTAGCCCTTTGTTAAATCACCAACATTGTCCATGTCAAGCTCACCCAAAACAATGATGTAATCCAAATCTCGTCTCTAAACGTTAACAGTTATTGGTATCCATACTCTACACGTCATTTTTAATTTACATCCTCTAATTCTTCTGCAACTGAACACACCAAACTCTTCTCAATTTCCTGGTGGAAATATCAGAAAATAAAATCCTATAATATTTTCTCAAACTCATGATAAAACAACTGAAATTAAGAGTAGTACGCATAGATATTCTGACTAACTTGAACATGCAGTGAAAAGGAAAATGAAAACAAGAAGATTTATTGCAGTGATCAGGGCCGTTGATCTTCCGGGACTTGTAGCCGACGATGACTGATCATCCGTTTTGTGAGGAGGTTTCCTGTAGAAGTATGGAAAATATGGCAGGATGGAATCGGGAGGAGGAGGGCCATAAAAATTATTACCATAAGGTGGAGACGGGTAATTTGGTAAATTCCCGGCTGGCGTAGGATAGTTCCCTGAAGGAGGAGGGTACGAAGAGCCTGAACCTGAGCCCGAGCCTGACTGAGAAGGCGGTGTCAAAGTTACCGGAGGCGGCTGGGTGACGGCGGGAGTGCCGGAGCCGGAGCCAGAACCGGGTGGTGGATAGCATGGATATGGGCAAGGCTCATCTTGCATGGTTGAGCCGAGGAAATTGAGAAGTATGGAAGTGAAGAAAAGTGTTGAGAAAATTTGCGTTGATAATTTTCTTGCCATGTTCTGTGCGAGTGAAATTTTGTTTGCCTTGAGTGAAGGGAGGAAAGGAAAGACAAGTTTCCGGTGAGTGTGTGGGTAGTGGGTATTGATGATGACTTATTAGAAGACTTCTGGGTTGTTTGTCATTGACTCAGAAAGAAAAAAGAAATACGTACATACAAATACATTTCTGGCCAAGGAGATAAAAAGCAAAATGAAAAGCAAGTTTTAGCCACTTTTATATAAAGTTGCTTTAACGGGGTTTGATTCATTTAATTTTGAAAACAAGACTTAGCATTAAGACAAGACAATGGGGAGGTAGAGATCATTAAAGGTCATGATCATGTAAGTTGCCAATTTATAATGCAGTTTCTAATTGTGTTTCATTGTTGTCTCAATTTATTTATTTATTTAAAAAGAATTAAAATGGATCTCTCAAATTTATAGTTAATTTTTTTTAGTTTTGTGTTATTGAATATAACCAGTAAATCAATTTATTTTCTTTTTTTTGAAAGTAAAATTAGCATCCACAATTCTTGGATGACATATTGAAGTAATTGATATTCAAGGGATTAAGTTGAAATTTAACAAAAACTATAAGAAAAATGAATTGGAAGGCAAATCTATATTTTTACACTCTATGATGGAGGGAAATATGTTATGACTGATCACACCTCTATATGTTGTTTGTTTTCATGGTTAATTTTAGTAGTACTTCAATTATAATTGAAGTGGGGATCCATCCACTAACTAAAGTTTTGGGTATAACTATGACAAGTTAATTAACAAATATTAATTTGGTGAACAAACCATGCATAATTTCGATTCATTAGTTTGTGAAAGTAACATCTAAATTTACTTTTTTAAAAGAAAAGCTGATGTGACCTCAAATAATACGTTGGTGATTACATGGCATTCCAGGGTATTGATCTTCCAATGATGATGATCTCTTGATGCCTAAGATACTAACCCATCGTCAAGTTTCCTTTCTTTTTTCTTGGAGAAATATATATATTTTCTGTCTCTTTTGAAGCAACCAACTCGAATCTTGATGTTAGTATTCCATGTAATGATATATATATATATATATATATATATATATTGTTAAAATTATAAAACAAAAAAATAGAATAATATATTTAATTTTTATTAATTATTTTAAATTTATATTTTATATATTTTTTAATTTGATTGGATTTAAATTTTCTTTTGCTAACTAACAACAGAATACTACAGCTAGGTGCTAACCACTGATTGCGTGCTCTTGATTAGTATTTAAAACTTGGGTTAAGTATGATTAGGAGAACAATTATAGTTGTTAATCAAATCAATACACCTAATAATTAATCACATAATATATATATATATATATATATATATCAGAACTGGTGAGGTGAAGATGATGATCAATTATCGAAAGAGACAACAGTGGGAAAGAGGCTGCAGTTCAAGCGTCCATTTCATGACTTGCTTCTTAATTTTAGTTGCTGACTTTGGAAGCTTGTCTGCTTTTAATTCTATAAATTGATTCCACACGCAACGTTGGAAAATTGGCAAATTATATCCATAACAGCTGGAAAGTTAAGAGAATTATTGAGTGATTCATAGTGTGTGTGTGTGAGTCCACGCAAAAAATAAATAAATTATGAACTTATTTTTTATTATTAAATTAAGAATTATCATGTAAATTAAAATTATAAAACTAACTAATCAAGATTGGTATTTGAGAAGGTGACACACCCTAAAATTTAGCTCATTATTCATAATAATATTAGGTGAGACCTTCCCTTTGGGTGTGTCGGTGGAAATTAATGCCTTGGTGGTTGATTTCCATGTCCCAATAAGCACTTATTTTGATGTTTGATAGTTGTTTGTAGTAGCTAACAACAACGATTAAACTTAAAACTAGGACTAAAGCACATCAATCATTCGTACATTTATTTATATATATATATATATATCTGTCAATATTAATTAATTTAACAAATAAAACCTTTTTAAATAATGCAAAATATTTCTAATAATTAACAGTGTCAAGAGTTTGATGTCCGAAAGCTCAAAAGCACTTTTGCCTAACGTGCTTACTCCATTAACCATTCCCAAACAAGACTTAAAAACGCACAAGCTTTGGTGATTTGTTGATCAGACACTTCCCTTGTCCAAACTTTGACACATCAGATCTTATTTCTTACAAACTTCTCTTTCCTTCCACGTTTACCTTCTTACCCGCCCCCGCTTTTCTAATAAAAAATTAATACTTTTAAATAAAAAATAATATTAATAATTTCTAATATAAATCTCATTTTTCAAAAATAAAATATATAAAAAGTTTTCATATCGAAATTTAAATCTTGTAGAAATATTCATGTTAAATCAATGATAATATATAATTTTAGTAATAAATTTATTTGTTTATTTTAATTTATAGATAAAATAAAAATAATAAATTAAATAATTTATAAAATAAAAAATTTACAAAAAAATATTATATATATATATATATCATATTAATTTTTTATATTTTATAAATTTTTTATGATAATATTTATTTCTTTAATTACTACCCACTTAATCTTTCAATTCCGCGAGATTATCAATAACTTTAAATGGTATTTAGAATATAATAAATTGTGATTTTGATTGATTTAAATATTTGGACCCATCATATATTATCCATGATTCATAGTAATAATAAAAAAATTAAAAACTCTGGACTCAACTTGTTCTAATCAATTGGGGTTCAATCTTAATTTTCAAATGCTCGTTGAGTAGGACCCAACAAAATATTGACCCCTGATTGTTTCGTGCGTGCCACGTGTCTAAAGGGAAAATTGTTCATTGACAGATCAACAACCAAATGTGAAAACTATTTTACATTTTTAACGGTTATTGGCACTCAAAACTATGACTCATGGTTGATCATCCGCATATTAATAAAAGTTTCACGTAACATTGTTATGTTACACCGTATTAATATAAATAATATAATAAAATTATTTAATTAATAAAAATTTTATTTATTAATTATAAATAAAATAAATTAAAAATTAATTACATAAATATAATTTATTTAAAATTTTTATTAATTAAATAATATTATCATATTAAATATTTTTACTTAATAAAATTATACTATTTAAATTTTTTTTATATAAAACACGATTATCTCGTAGGCGTAGGCAAGATATTGCATATTTCATTCATTTTTGTCCACGCCCATTACCCAATTTCAATCATATATTGAAATAATAATAATAATATGAAATAACAGACAATAAAAGAAATTAAATTTGTCGGTATAGTAAATTCATTCTCGTTGACATTGAATAATGGTGATCGAAATTGCTGAATAATTGAGTCCAAAAAGAGAAAAGAAATGGAAAATTTATTGAACAATTAAAGATAGAACGAGTAAATGACAAGCTAGAATCCAAAACTTATCACTTTGTTCGGGCATAAAACTTTTCCTGTTCTGTAAGAATTTGAGCTTTTGAATGTCCATTGATAGTTGCAAAGAAAGGAGAGATCCCATGGCTGAATATTGATTCTAAGAAGAACTCACCAGAAAGCCAAAAGACCTAAAATTGCAGAAGTGACCAAAGCTGACGGAAAACTTGCAGGGATTTTCCAGCTTGTTGCACTGCTGTAATCGCCGTCGATAGGGTATATGTTCCCCGGAGGTCCGGTTATGTAGATAAAAGATGACGGCGGTGGCGGGCAGTATTGGGTTGGTGGCTTTTTCGGTGCTGGTGGTGGTGGACATGGCGGCGGCGGCGATGGTGGAGGGGGACTTTGAATGCATGAAGGGGTACACTTCACGCTTTGATCACCGGCACTAGACTGGTCTAGCATTCTTGATGCTTCCAAGCCGTTGACCGGATAATTGTAAGCAATAGCAACAATCCAAATGAATATTTTAAGCACTTTTAGAGGTGTGAAAAAGCAATTTTGAATCGACATATCGAGAAATTTCTTTGCCGTAGATGTGAATTTGGTTGTTTTTGCTATCGGGGGTTTGAATTGTTTTGAAGAAGCATAAAAATGATGGAATATAGGCGGTGTGAGAAAGCAATTCTGTTACGTTATTAGGTGCATGGGGACTGTGAAAATGATGAAAAGCGCTTTTGGGTAGAAGTGATTTTGGGTTTGTAAGAGTTCATGAGAAGGCAAAAGGGACTCAATGAGACGTGTTTTTAAGGACTTCTTTTCCAGGGTAGTCCCTTCCTGACTTGTTCCATATGGGAATCGAAATTCCATGTGCTTGGTCCAAAATTGGGACCCCACCATGTACCCTAATTTAGTTAATCAATATCTTTGGCCCCCTTTAAATGGCATGATTTGCTTAGTTCTAAGAATCACAATGTTTACTTTTTAATTTTTTTGAATTAATTTTTTTATCATAATGTGAATATTTTAAAATTTTTTTGATTATATAATATATATATATAAATTATTAAATATGAAAAATATTATAAAATTGATTTAATATAAATTAATAATAAATAAAATTAAAAAATAAGAAAATAATATTATAAAATAATATTTTATAAATTAATTTTTGAACAAAAATATTTTATTTTTCTTACACAAAATTTGAAAACTCATAATATAAAAAAAAATTAAAATAAGAATATAAAATTTAAAATAATTTATATAATTTTTGATAAAAATAATCTAAAATAGAATTTCACCTCAAATGAATAACAAAAATAATAAATAATACCAAAACATAAATAGAGTATGGCATAGACAATATACATATAAAAACAAAGAAGTGAGACAAGTTAGAAAGCATATTTTAATATTAATATTAATTAATTAAGTAAGCAAGCAATTAGGGACTTAATCTCGAAGAAATTGAAGAGATAAAAAGGGGACAAAAGTAGTTCAAAATGATTGAACAAGAAGATATCAATTAGTTAAGCAAATTAGGGCACCGTCCCATTTTCTTAGAGAATCTGCCAGCCAATTTATTTTCTTTTCTTTTGATCCAAATTGTCAACTTTATAATCTTAGATTACAAGTCCAATGCACTGCTTTTGAATGTTTCTTCCATTAAAATAATCATCCCTTCTTTTATATTTATATTTTAATTTAAGATTAATTTTCATTTTATTTGATAATTAATTTTTAATTATTTTTTTCTTAAATTACTAATTTATTATTTAAAAAATTTTAAATGAAACAATTCTATTACTCAATTAATAATTGTTTATTAATAATTAATTAAAAAAAATACAATACTCCAATCCGTCGCGTCCGCTAGGGGATCGATCCGAGTCTTAATATTGGGTTCAAGGTCACGACCGAGCAAGATATAATATTGAAATTTTATTACCAAACCCGTTTCAGAATCCTTACATGTTTCCTTGTTATGTTACAAAAACTTCCATCTCACGATGTACTCAAAAAGACACACTGACAATCATAGATTTGATCAAGCCATGACATTGAAAACATTACTCCAGAATAGTTGCTCACAGCAGTTAGCAGTAGATCAATGGCGAAACCCCGGAAACAGGACATCAAGGCAACAATAATTCCCACAGATGTTGCCATTTCAAAGACAAAAATTGCGGGCACTGCCCATTTCAAGATCAATTGATGCAAACTCTTGGCAGCATTATTGTTTCCATTTCCTATCACCAGAGTATCATTCCTTTTATCTGCAACAGCCACTCGCTCCATATATCTCCCAGCCTGGAGGAACACCTAAATGTGCACTTCTATCGTCTATCGAATTCGTATTCCATTGTCTCCTCTCGTAGCAGCTGGAAATCGCCGAACCATGGGGATGACTCGAATCCTTGAGCCATTTCCATGAACATTGTCTGCAGCTCCTCCATGCTGTAACTCTTTTTCTGTGTCAACGAAACAAACCCTCAAATATCCAACTTGTATAAAATATTACTTTACGCAGTCAAAATTACAAAGAAACTACAATTTGATATTATTTTCAAACATAATTTCTCTTCTGATCTGCACTTTTACCTCAACTTAGATCAAAATTTTGATGTAGAATTAATTACACGAAGCAAACATCCTAAGAGCACAACCGAACTCCAAGGAGGAACGTGTGCATATTCCAATACTTTAAGATGAGAAAACTCATTTGATACCTCTAAATATGATGAAAACAGCTGCTAACAATTTTCTTGTCCAAGCAAAGTTAATTATTTAATTAAAAATCTTCAAGTTTTAGATCGACAATCATCAAGGTCTGCAAATTAGTTAATCATGCAAAAGATCAGATGCATACCTCTCTCCTTGTCTCGGCCATTAAAGACAACATTTCCTGAACAAAATCAGAAAATCCCTGAAACAACATATCAATTATAACAATTGTTAGTAAGAACATGTAAAAAGGAAACTGTGAAAAAATCAAATATAATTTCCAATACACCCACCTCTTCCTCCTCGTCTTCAGGCTCATATAAGCCTGCATCGTATAGTGTTCTCTTGCTCTGGTCGGACAAAACTGTATTTCAACAGAAAGAAAGAACGCAGTTACACTTACATACTCACAATTCAATGAAAAATAGAGCTGAAAGCCAAAATCAATTGGATGCAAAAACTACTACAAGAGATTCTGACACAGTTATCAATACTTACCAGAATAAGCTTCTTGAATTTGCTGGAATTTAATCTTAGCTTCACCCAGCAAAGAAGGAGTCTTCGTCCACTTGTCAGGGTGCCATTGCTGCACACAACACAAAACACGTACAATTCCAAATGCATTCAGCATTTCATTTCTTCAGCAACTTTTCTTAAATAATAAAAAATAAAAGAGCAAGAGCAGAACAAAGTTTCCATCTTTAACCACAACCCCACTTAAGAATTTCTCACCAATTTTCACTGTATTCCAAAGATATCTCGGTGCTTACGCCCTCACTTACCATAGCAAGCTTCCGATAAGCCCGGCGCATTTCCTCAAGAGAAGAATCCACACTCACCCCCAGAACGTTGTAATAAGACAGCGGCAACCTCTGTTCACTCTCGGCCTCCATATCGCAGAACCTCAAGCAAAATCAAAACAAGAAACCCAACAAAACCCAAACCGTTTTCATCAATTCCGTAACAGTTCCTACTCAGCTTCAAAAGTACAATGCACGGCCATTGACAATGACTGTTGGCGCAAAAGCTTACATAAATAGAACATTAAATGGCGGTCATGAGCAAAATATCTTCTTATCAGGAACGTTCGAGAGAAGGAAGTGAAAAAGATAGGGATATCTTGGGTTTCAGATATTTTGCATGGAGGATTCTCGCGCTTCTGATGAATAAAAAAGTGGGACCGGAGATTCTGTTATGGACGGTGATGATGGCGTGAGAGTATGCACAATGAGAGCATATGATGACACGTGTTAACTTGTCAGTTTGTCAGATTTTTAAGCTATGCATTCGCCCAACTTCATTCATTTTCAACCTACAGTGAGACGTAAGGGTAAAATGGTACTTTAATAAGCCAAAAATGATACAAAATTATTACAAGTGTTCAACAGTTTAAATATTTATAGATAATTAATAATTATAATTAATATTTTAAATATTTATTTTAATACATATTTTTTTAATAGCAATTAAATAATATTATTAAAAATATAAATGTACAAAATTTTTAATATAAATTAACGTGAAAATATGTATTGACACGTGTACAAAATTTTTCATTAAATAAAGGGGATATTTTTAAATTATTTTTTATATATTTTACATTTTGCAAAAATTTTAAAACAAAGAAATAATATAAATATATGACCTAAATAGAATTAAAAATAAAAAGATAGAGAGGTTAGAATATTAAGAAATTAAGATAGTATATCACATTTTTAGTAATAGTTTGTAATAATGCCAGATTAATTATTTAATTAAATTAGGATTATAATGTTAAAAAATAAAATATCAATAATATTTAAAATATAATAATTAAATAATAATGATTATTTTTAATATAATTTATTAATTTACATAAATATGATATAAAATTTATAAATTTAATTACTATAAAAAAAATACAAATTGCTATATAAGTAATAAATTACAATTAATTAATGATATATTAAATTTTAATTTAAAATTTTTAAATTTATTTATAATATAATAATAATTTATAATAATTATATTATGTTAATTTTATTTTATTATTAATAAATTTATTTTATAAATTTATGATTTTTTTTATTTAAAAAAAATTATTATATTTAAAATAAAATTATTAATATTTTAAAAAATAATATTATTATTATTAAAAATTTATTAACAAAAAATATTTAAAAAATAACACCTCAACTCATTTAATCGTTAAATATTGCATCATATTATTGACTTTGACTTCGTTGCAAACAAATTGTTATTGGTTCACTGCAATTCATTCGTGGTCGACAATTCCGACCATGGCTTTAATCAATTCCAAATCCCTCATCCTTATTCTCCTGTTCTTCTTGTTTGTTGTCGGCCCCATCGATTCGCTTGCCGGAACCTCACACGTCGTCAACTTCCGCTCACCAAACCTCTACCCCGAGGGCCTCACGTGGGACCCATCAGCCCAGCATTTCATCGTCGGCTCCCTCCGTCATCGCTCAATTCTTTCTGTTTCTGACGCCGCCGTCGTCGAAACCCTAGTATACGATTCCACCCTCCCCGAGAACGCCACTGTGTTGGGCCTGGCCATTGATTCAATCCACAATCGAATCCTCGCCGTCGTCCACTCTGTCCCTCCCCTTCTTCCCTTCAACGCTCTAGCCGCTTACGACCTCCGCACGCGTCGCCGCGTTTTCCTCTCTGTTCTTGACGACGACACCGGTGATGTCATCACCACCACGAGGCACGTGGCCAATGACGTGGCGGTGGATTTCAGTGGGAACGCTTACGTCACGGATTCGGCCGGAAACTTCATCTGGAAGGTCGATAAAGACGGGGTGGCCTCGGTCTTCTCGAGATCTCCGACTTTCTTGGCTTCTACCTTGGCAGTTGACCACGACGCGCTTGGCGGCGACTGTGGCTTAAACGGGATCGCTTACGTCAGCAAGGGATATTTACTCGTGGTGCAATCGAATACGGGCAAGATGTACAAGGTCAATGCGGACGACGGGTCGGCCAGGCGGGTTTTGTTGACCGAGGATTTGATTTTGGCCGATGATATCGCGATAAGAAGCGACGGCGTAGTATTGGTGGTGTCCAAACACACGTTGTGGTTTCTCAAGTCCAGCGATAGCTGGACGCAGGGAGTGGTGTTCGACAAAATTGCTCTCGACGAGGAAAAGTTTGCGACTTCGGTGATAACAGGAGGAGGGGACAGGGCGTATGTGTTATATGGGCATGTGATGGAAGGTATAATGGGAAATTCAGGTAGAGAAGAGTTTAGCATAGAGGAAATAAAATCAAAGAAAGAGAGCGAGAAAGAAAAAGTTTGGGTGTTTGTTTTAATGGGGTTAGGCTTGGCTTATTTCTTGTTTTGGAGGTTTCAAATGAACAAACTTGCTAGAGACATGGGTAGAAAGAACAATTAATGATCTTGTACGTATAATATTTTTTGTTTTTTCAGGTTGGTTTGTAGTAGAATTGTCATTTTTCTTGTGTTATTACGATGTGTTTTTATTTGTTTAAATAAAAATAAAATTATAATTTTTTTAATTATTTAGTAATTACAATAAAATAAAAAATTTTTATTTTTAATATATTTATTAAATAAATAAAATTTAAATTAATCTCTTTTAATATATAATACAAATACAACATGATTGTTACAGCAACAAGATTTACCAATTGCCACGTCTTAGATGTGTCGGTTCTCAAAAGTTGAACAAGAAAGAAACCAGGAGAAAAGATAAACATATTAACATGGTCACTAATTTCTTAATTTCTTTTCCTTTCAACATTTTCTGCAATGGTGATCAAATACAAGTTTCCTTCCATCTTTTCCTTCCAACAAGAAGGCAGGGTCACAGAGACAATGGCGGGATTCTGTACATTCATCAACCAACCAACGAACACGTATTAACAGATATGAAATCTTTGATTTCAGAGAGATGATTACGCAATCGCAAGGGAAACCTACAGAATGCTCTACTCCCAAGGGCAAAAGCAAAATTCTACGAGCAGCAGTCGCAACAAGGTTAACCATTTCACCTGGGGCTGATTAATGGTTTTGAGTCAGATCAGAATCGTTGAGAACCAAACCGAAAAAATGGTTCAAGAATCGAAACCAGTTATTTTTGGTTCGATTTCAGTTTGAAATTTTAAGGATCTGAAAAAAAATTAGTTCAGTTTCAGTTCTCAACTCTTGGAATTGGAACCAAACCGGCAAACTCTAATTTTACATTTACAAGTATAGCTTCTTACATTTTCTTTCCACTTCTGAGCTTTCCCTCTCTTCTTGACCTCAAGTAGCTTCGAACTGTTGATCTTTCTACTTTCTAGCTTTCCTTTGTTTCTTTATCTATTTTTCATCAATCCAGTTCCCTCGCATTGGATTGGCTTGGCTGAATGCACCTTGGACGTTAGCTCTAATCAATAAAAAGAAGTTGTTATTTACATAAATATATAAACTACAGGGACCCAGATGTTATTAATATTTTTTTTTGGAGGTCTGGATAACACTGGAGCAGACTGGGCCGGGCAAAATAGATATTGGGAGATAGAACATGTTGGCCCAAGTATGGAAAGGCTAATTGGGCTCTGTTTATGAATTGGGCCGAAGATGCAAAGTAATTTTTGTTTTTTGTTTTTTTTTGTAAACAAGTTGCAATGTGAATATAGTTAAACCACTCTATAGTCTTAATGTTGGGATTAAACCACTTTTATTACTATAAAAAATTTACGGTATGTTTTTTTTTATTAATTCATGGATTAAACAAAAGAATTCTCAAAAAGATTTAAAATTTTTTAGAGGAATACATCGTAATTGATATTGAATTAAATAAAATAATTATAAAAATATTTTTTACTGTTTTAAAAATATCACATAAAAAATTTAATTTTATTTTCCAAATATCTTTTTTATATGTTTTTTTTATTGTAATAATTTTTTTCCCGGAGGAATGCATTGTAATTATCTTGCGATGATAACAAATCTATTTATTATAGTTTTTAGGTCAAAACATGAGGAGGTTCAAAGGATTTTAACTAACCAAGGCTTAATCGTGGCTAGTGTACATTATTTGAACAAGTGAATGAGTTACTTAGTTGTGTGTAGATCATGTGCCTAGAAAATTTGACTTACGGGTGCATGGCATGCATGTAACTTCATATTTCACAAGAACCCTAACTAGTAGGTTGTTAGGTTTAATTTCTTAATCATCATGCTAGATGAGGTAATTGGTGATAAGAGTCAAAAGGAAAAATGATTTCCTCTATCAATTGGACCGACTAAAAAATTATTCAATGATCTGACTAAGTATTGTGGAGCTGTCAAATTCTCATCTACAAGTTGAGTTCCACAGCATAAATAACAAATAGGAGGTTGCTCTGGAAAGCACGAAGCAGAAACACAAACAGACAGACAGAAGAAGGATATAATAACCATTACTATGAAACTAAGAAAACAAAACAAACAACCCAATTTTCTATTGAAAAGTGAACATTATTCTGTCAAATTTGGAAAATATGATTCGTAAAATCTGTCCTACTAATTATCTAACCAAAGCTAATCTTTCTTGTCAATTTTATCTTAATCAGTTGTAGTTGCCAAGAACTCCAGCAGATAACAAGACAGACGAAACAGAAGAAAACCAATGCAGAAAAATAACAAATACCACAAGTACACTCACCTTAATTGACATGGTTCGGCCACACTTTGGTAGGTCTACTACATCCACGGCAAGAACACTCAAATTCCTTCATTGATTATCAAGCTTTTAACTAAGCTTTTGTTCGGATATACGGATACAAAGAGGAAAAAAGAAAATTGCAAAACACCAGAGCTTACAAAACCTTCTGTGTTTCTTATTAACCCCTCTCTTCAATTTTTAAAATTTGATTCTTTTTTATTTGTTTTTTCAGCTTCTATTTATAGTCAGTTTAGTTAGTTAACAGCTCTACTCCTTAACTAACTAGTGCCCACCTTTCTTTTCCAGCTTTCAATCAATAACTGTCTAACCATACTTCTGCAATCATCCTTTTAAAGCTTGAAGCACCAAATCTCACAAATTCTCCACCTTCATTCAAGCTTTCTATAATAATCATTTGAGTCTCTCTTGCTGAATTTAAATGTCAATAATTGTCCACTTTAACCAAATTCAAACAATGTTTAAACTTGGTCGAGGATAAAGGTTTTATTAGCATGTCTGCAGCGTTGTCATTTGTATGAACTTTCACCAGCTTTATTTCTCCCTTATCTATTTCATCTCTTATAAAGTGCATACGAATGTCAATGTGTTATGTTCTTTCATGGCATACCTGATTTTTCCCAAGTGTATAGCACTTTGGCTATCACAAAACGCACTTACACAGTTTTGTTCTAATCCCAGCTCAGAAGTTAAACCAGCTAACTATTTAGCTTCTTTCACTACTTCTGTGGTTGCAATGTATTCAACCTCTGTTATGGATAGTGCGACTACATGCTGCAGAGAAGACTTCCAGCTGACCAAGCATCCTCCCACTGTGAACATATAACTTGACAATAACCTCCTTTTATGCAAATCCCCCGCATAATCTGCATTAACAATTCCGATGACCTCTTTAGAAGTTTTATTCCTTCCATAAGTCAGTCTTAAATCAGGAGTGCCTCTAAGATATCTCAACACCCATCTTATAGCATACCAGTGTTCCTTACCAAGATTTTCCATGAATCTACTCATTACACTCATGGCTTGAGTCACATTTGGTCTTGTACATACCATCAGATACATGATATTTCACACAGCACTTGGATATGAAATTTTCATCATCTTTGATTTTTCCATATCATGTTTTGGACTCTAACAACTACACAGTTTGAAATAGCATGCTAGAGGACTTGAAACTGGCTTAAAGTTTGACATTCCAAATCTACTTAGTATTCTTTCAATATATTGAGCTTGAAAAGAAACATGATCCCAATGCTTCTATCTCTCTTGATTTCTATACCCAATATCTTCTTAGCAGCCCCAAGGTCTTTCATTTCAAATTCATCACTAAGCATACTCTTTAACTTGTCAACATCACCTCTTTCCTGGCCTGCAATTAACATATCATCTACATACAACAGTAAGTAGATGAATGTCTGATTCCCAAAGTTTTTGAAGCAAATAAAACAATCATAAGCACTCTTGAAATATCCCTTCGATATCACAAATGAGTCAAATATCTTGTAACATTGTCTTGGTGACTGTTTGAGACTATATAAAGGTTTCTTCAACAAATATACACAATCTTCCATTCCAGAAACTTTACAACCCTCAGGCTGAGCCATGAATATTTCTTCTTCAAGTTCACCATGCAAAAATGCTGTCTTGACTCCATTTGATCAACTTCAAGACCTTGAATTGCTGCTAGTGCTAATAACACTTTGATTGACCTATGCTTGACAACTAAGGAGAAGACAACTAATGAGAAGATTTTAGTCAAATCTTCTCCTTCTTTCTATTTGAAGCCTTTAGCTACCGGCCTGGCTTTAAACTTTTTTGATCCCTAGCCGAGACACCCTCTTTTAGTTTAAAAATCCATTTACAGTCGATTATTCTTCCATTTGTTGGTCTTCTTACCAAGGTCCAGGTTTTATTCTTCATTAATGATCCCATTTCATCATCCATCCATAGCTGCTTTCCAATTATTCCTTTGATTGTTGTTCATTGCTTCCTTATAATTTCCAGGTTTCTCATCAATGCATTCTTTAACGATTGAGAAGCATATGCAACGAGGTCTGCAAAACCATATCTGACAGGTTGTTTGATGGATCTTCTTTGTCTGCCCCCAGTCAACTGGTATTTCTTAATCTCTTCTCTATTCTGATTTCTTTGAAGTTTTATTTCTTGAATTTGTTGCATGCCCCTTTCTTTGATCTGAGACTCCTCCTCAATTAGTGTTTTACCTGATCCTGATCCTCTTGTAGCTGTTCTGTCTTCACGATGATACTTTGAACTCATCAGTTCTTCTTTATTAAAAGTGACATCCCTACTAATGATGCATCTTGGTAGATCTAAACTAGTGCACCATAGTTTGTACCCCTTTATACCTTTCGGATAAACCAAAAATGGACACTTCAAGGCCCTAGGTTCCAACTTTCTCTGTCTTATGTGTGCATAAATAGGACAACCAAAAATTTTCAAGTTTTGATAGCTAGGGGCCCTTCCCGACCACATCTCTTCTGGAGTTTTTCCATTCAATTTAGTTGAAGGACTCCTATTTATAAGATATGCTGCTGTAACTAGTGTTTTTGCGTAGAAAGTTTTATCCAGCTTAGAATGTATGAGCATGCATCCAACTCTCTCAAGAAGGGTCCTGTTCATCCTATCCACAACTCCATTGTGCTGTGCAGTCATTATAATAGTTCTATACATTGCTATACCCTATTTTGCACAGAAATCATCAAACAATTTTTAACAAACCTCTATAATCTATTATCAGTTCTGAGTCTCTTTAGCTTTCTACCTAATTGCTTTTCAACCAAAGCCTTCCAAGTTTTGAATTTTTCAAATACTTGATCCTTTGACTTAAGTTTAAACACCCACACCTTTTTTTAATAGTCATCTATGATGAACAAGAAAAATTTTCCACCATTTTTAGTTAAGACTTGTGAATGACCCTATAGATCACTATGTATGTAATCTAATGCCTCTTTGGTTCTATTTTTTCCTTGACCAAATTTTACTCTATGAGTTTTACCAAGATTACATTCTTCACAAAAGTCAGGATTCAATTTTGTCCAACCCAAACAGCCCTTGTTTATAGAGTTCTCTAAGTCACCTATGTGTGCAAATCTTAGATGCTACAATCTTCCTGTATCAGATTCAATTTTTGAACCTGCAGAAACTGAACCAATTGCAGTACTTCTATTGCCTTTCATTATGACCATTGACCCTTTCATGAATTTCAAAGAACCATTCTCAGCTTTAATCTAGCAGCCAATTTGATAAAGCATTCCAAATGATGTTAGATTTCATTTTAAATCTGGTATATGCCTCACATTATTAAGTTATTTGATAGAATTATCATGTAGTCTTCGTTTAATTGTTGCTATACTAATGACATTACAAGCTACATTGTTTTCCATCATTTATAGATTCGTAGGTTACAAAGGAATTCTTACTTGGGCACATATCAAAAGAACATCCAGAATCCAGGATCCATTGCCCTTCTATTTTCTTCTCTATTGCAATATAGAGTGTTGTCGGGATATAGTTTTCATCAGCTGATTCATAACTTTCTTCTGAGACTCTGTTGCATCTCTTTCTTTCTCATTTTTCTTCTCTTTCTATTTTCTCTTAGGGCAGTCTTTCTTGAAATGGCCCTCTTTGTGACACTGAACACATTTAAAGACCTTGTTCTTGGACTTCGATCTTTGGCTTTTTATCCCTTTATTGTTCTTCTTGTCAGATCTTCCCCTTGTAGAGAGATTTTCTGCATTTCCAGTGTCCCTTGATTCAGCCTTCTTCTTTAACTCTTTCGAATTTAATGCAGACTTTACTTCCTGCATAGACAAAGAATCTCTCCCTAGAGTCAAGGTATCAGTGAAATATTCATAAGAACATGGTAGAGAGCTCAATAAAATCATTGCTTGATCTTCATCACTGATTTTTACATCAATCTTCTCTAAATCCAAGATTATTCTGTTGAATTCATCTAAATGATCCTTCATTGAGCCTCCTTCCTGCAAAGAGAAAGTTTACAGCCTTCTTTTCATGTAAAGTCTATTAGCTAAGACTTTGTCATGAATCGATCTTCTAAATTCTGCTGTAGACCAACTGCTGTGGTCTCCCTTAATTCTTCTCGTAAAACCTCATCTCCAAGGCTTATACTATGGTACTATGAGCTTCATTGAGTATTTCTTTCTTCTCCTTCTCGGATAGGGTTTGAGGCATGTTATCTTCACCCAACAAAGCATATTGGGGACCTTGAAGCCAGAACTGCTTTCATTTTGATTTTTCAGAGATTAAAGTCATTGTCGCGTGTGAACTTTTCAAGATCAAACTTTGCTTGAGCCATTCTTGAACCTGGATGCTTTGATACCAATTTGTTGTACTAATTATCTAATCTTTCTTATCAATCCTATCTTAATCTGTTGCAATCGCCAAGAACTCCAGCAGATAACAGGGCAAAATAGAAGAAAACCAATGCAGGAAAATAGCAAACACCACAAGAACACACACTTTAATTTACGTGGTTCAACCACACCTTGGTAGGCCTACATCCACGGCAAGAACACTCAAATTCCTTCATGGATTATCAAGCTTTTGTTCAAGATATACAGATACGAAGAGGAAACAAGAAAACTACAAAATACCAGAGCTTGCAGAACTTTCTTTCTTTCTTGATTAACCCCTTTCTTCAATTTTGAAATCTTGATTCTTTTTTATTTGTTTTTTCAGCTTCTATTTATAATCAGGTTAGTTAGTTAGTTAACAGTTCAACTAATAAGCAATCAACTTTTTTTTTCAACTTTCAACCAATAACTATCTAATAATACTCTAAACTCAACTTATCTTTTAAATTAAAGTTCGTAAATTAAAATTTAATAAAATAATTTAAAATTAAAAAAATATAATTATAAATAATTTGACAAAATTTTTACTATACACAAACAATATTTATATAAATCTATAAATATTAAAATTTTATAACACTTCTAATATTTCTTATGAAATTCTAAATTACTACCACAATATGATTCATTATATTAAAATTTTGATATTATTATAACTAAATTTGTACGATCTTTAATTTATTTATAATATTTTAACAATTACAATTACACCACAAAATATTTCATCAATGTATATCTAACAAAAAGGATAAAATTATTACAAGTTCACTTATTTTCTGCTACTCCAAAAGAACCTGAAAAGTAAAATATGAGACAAAATTCTATAAATATTCACATATAATTAAAATTTTTTAAATAAATTTAATAATAATCATGCTTTCAATTAATCAAGTTATTAATAATGTAAATAAGTATAGATAAACAAAAGTAATGATATTACAATAATAATATAATTTAGTTATCACCATATACGATGCATAGTTTTGGAACATTATTCTTAAGAGTTCAAGAAATGTAGAACTTACGTACTTTATAAGCTTTATACTTAGGGATTACTATCTATGATTTCAAATTTACAAGCTTTTATCATGGGATTGAAATCAAACCCATAGTCATTAATATTAAACAAAAGATTATACACCGTTCCATAATCCAATTACACACAGTAATAATAAAATAATTTATTTATATAATTTTCGAAAAATCTTTCAATCAAGCTATCAAATTTGACACAAAATCTATTAATCTAAAATTCAAAATATTAAAATAATAATAATAATTTTAACTATTAAACTATTAAAATAAAAATTACTAATTTCTTCAATTTTTCAACAATTTATATTTTAAATATAAATATTTTTTTTGAAATAAAGAATAAAAAAAAATCTTACCTCCACCTCTTATTATTCTCCCTATTCTTCTTCTTCTTCTCCACTGTTTTTCTTTTCTTTTCTTTTTCTCTCTTCTCCTCTCTTACCGTGAATTCTCAAATATTCTACCAATTTTTTTATTATTCATACTTATTTATAATACAAAGTAGATAGGCCGAATGGAAACTTTGGGATTTAAGGAGAAGAATTTTTTTGTAGGCCTATTTTATTTATTCTAATGGGCTGGGTGTTCCACAATCGGCTATCAACTTCTTTAATCATCCTTTTAAAGCTTCAAGTACCAAATCTCACACGATCAGTTGGACAACACCTCATTAGCTCCACTATGACACCACACACCTACACTACAACTAGTCAACTACAATTCTTCGAAGAATTTAAGTATGATTTTGTTTATTTAACCCAGATTTTCTTTTGGAATGAGAGAGACAGAAAGATAATACGTACCTGCTAGGAATTCAAGACCAGGGGCTTTTACCTTTCGGTGTCTGCGATGTGTGCAGGTGAAGACATTAAGGAGTTGCGGGGTGTTGAGTTCCATGCAAACCCTTGTCAAATGAAGAGTCCCTTGCTTCTACCTTACGTTCGTCGCCAGTTCGACCTTAAACTTTTTAGGATTCAAGTCAATGTTTAACATTAACGTGATGTCAATGTTTAGGTTTCGAATTCATATCCTACACACTTACTTCAGTCAAAGTTAAGATTTTTCTTTATTTGACTATTAACGAATTTCGAGATAAAAAATGAAATAAAGGGAAGCAAATTCTAACTAGAAAAAGGTTTCCGGAATGATATGTAAAGGCTGGGACGTGTTCGAAACTTTGGCAATCACAGTACAAACATTGATGAAGTTTTTACTTGGTATATTTTTTTCCAAGGAAAAAGAAAAAACTGACTTGTTATACGGGCCTGGGCTACCAAGTACAAACTGCATCACTTTCGGTACTATCAATGTTTTCTGAGCACACTATCCGGCCGATTAAAAGCAGCTGTGGGTACTTCGCTTCTAATTAGAACAAAAATCATGGGTGGTTTGCTGTGTTTTCCAACACACCACACATAATTTAAGGGAAGCCACAGAAAAGTTTCAGGCTTCGATTGGATCGAGTACTAAATAAATTAAAGCCACAAAAGGTGTAGATTTCAATTATGTTAGAGACCATAAAGCAGAAACAAAAGCCCTGGCTGGTTTCACTCGATTTGACGGAGAATTGAAGATATGGCTCATGGTGGGTGCCTAGCATAAAATAAGTACTGTCGGTAGTATGCCCTGTAATGCATTAATTAGATCCAAACTCAAGAAAATTACGCTGTAGGACAACTAGAATTGATAGAATCATTCTTTAAATCTTCAAAATCATTCAAGAATTCAGGGGGATAACAGCATCCTGATACTAGTTGCATTATTTTGACCACCAGATACAACATAATTTTTCTTTTCTTTTTTTTTGAATAACCTTCAGTACGAGGTGAAAGTTTAAATTTAGGTATTTCATCTTACTAATATAGCTAGCTTTTGATCTCAGGTACAACTTACTATATGAAGAAACTGTTAAGAGAACTTCGTACCATATTTTATATGAAGAAACTGTTAAAAGAACTTCCTGGATGCTGCATGTGAACTAATCATGCTATGATACACTATTTTCTAATATAAATTAAAAGACAATAGGCTCTTTCCTTAACAAGAGAAATGAAGAGACAGTTGTAGAGTCAATCTTATAGAAGACATCTCCTTAATTATAGTTGCCTTTCACTATATTTTCTCTAATTTTAGTTCCCTCTTACCATGCAAGAACAATCAAAGAGAGCATTTTTCACCTCGAGCTAACAGTAAATGTCACCTACAAAACCCTTTTGTGGGCTTATATTTCTCGATTTGAATTGAGAGAGAGAGAGAGAGAGAGAGAGAATATATGAAACTTCGGAAATACCCATCGTTTGACATATATTATTTCTTCCCGGTAAAGAAAAAAAAATTAAAGTTGGTTTCCTGATTTAAGAACTTTCATAGACAGTGTCAGCACCTCATTTAAATTGATCTACTTATGTATTGGCTTTTCAATGCATGCAGTTTCTCAACAAGATGTCAACCTTGAGCAGCTTTTTAATTAAATTACTCGTCAAAGGCTCTCGGTTTCGTTACAAAGGTCGATGCTGTTGAAATTCAACTGAAAACAAACAAGTTTCATGAATTGAATAGATGATAGTTATCGATTTCCATAGCATACGTCATCATCTTGCTAAATGAGATCTTCTTTAATAAGATACATGCCTGTACTATAAACTTGGGCAGCCGTGCCCAATACCAGCCAGAGATCATTTGAAAAAAAAAGAAAAAGAAAAGAACACTTGTGGTCCAGCTGGTTGAGATGTGGGATGAGAAGTATAGATCCCGAGGAGAAAAGTTTATAGCAGTCCATACACAAAACTATACCATACCATGCCTTAAATTCATCGAAAATTTCGTTATATTTTTAGTTGCACCTGAAAGTCGTGTGAGAAGCTTTCATCTATAAATTTTGGAAATCGAACGCAGAGAATTTCTTACTTCACATCTAACATCCAGGAAGAACGTTCTCGAAGAAGAGAAATCGAAGAATCATATTCATGATTTGAAATTTATGACGATGTTAAAGAGAAAGCTGACAGTATGATTTCTAGATGTGATTGGGTGCCCTAATCCAGTTTTTGCTTTAGCTGTGATGATCAAAATAGCTACAGAAGATCAATTTTAGGGTTAGCTTTTGTTATATTATATCATCTTATGAAAAGTTTTTAAGTTTTGATCATTAATTAACTAGGGTTTTTGTTTCATAAGTTCTAAGGTTATATATGTTCAAGGTCGAACAGACAACGAAGCAAAGGCTAACCTGCAAAAGACTGCTCACTTGACAAGTATAGCATGGAATCCACTCACCCGTTTGATGATTGAAATTAATCTTCTCTTCTGATTTTTGATATTCTTTTGGCTATATGTACCAGAGAATCCGATATGTGCTTCAATCATGTATACAAAACCCACCAGAAAAACAATGAAAAATAGGTCGAACTAGCTAAAAACAAAGCTGAATACAAGTACCATATGGCAAGAGAAGAGGAAACTGAGAAGAAGAAGCACGTACCAGTTTTCTCTTGTGCCGGAGTATTAAAAGCTCAAGTAACTTGTATTATGTTCAGTGCAAAGGTTCAAACCTGACTTTATAGAGAGAAGAAGATAAAAGGTCTTCAAGTACTGTTAAGAGTTGTGCTTTGCATATGGCTAGCTGGTTGAGCAGCTTTGACTCACTGGTGACACAACTTTGAAATGAATGGTGCATGTGCAATTCCCTCTACTTAACAACCCTACTCAGTAAATCACCGATATATAACACATATTGATAGTGAAATGACGGGAAATTGATATATATATATATAGAGTGAGTAGATATCTGGAAACCAAAAATTAAAAGAGGGAGGATGATAAAGACTTAAGAGTAGAAATGGATGGGAAAAAGTTAGCTGTGCTCGTGTGATTCTGACATGCCGATGGAGATGAAGAATGTATGGGCTGATAGAGATAAAGTATGGATCATATTTGAATCCAACCTCACATGATTCCACTCTCCCCATCTACCATACTCTCTTTAATTTTCTTGCTGCCCTGAGTTTTAATTTTCAATTCTTTACTTTTTATTTTATATTTTATTGTGAAGTCCTTAGCGTTGGTATTTTAATAACTTAAATTTTACACACATGAATACGGGCACACGGGGGCACACGCAAAACCTCAATAATTTACACACACGACCTTAACAACTTTAATTTCGCACACATACTGTCATACATCAAACCTTAATAACTGAGGCACATAACTTTAATAACTTAAATTTCATCCACACAAACAAAACCTTAATAGCTTAAATTCTAAATTCACCCAACAATTAGAGAAGAGCTATGTGTTACCAACAACAACAACAGTCTTTTTCACAAAGTACACACACCAACAACAATGATAATATTTTTCAAAATTGAATTCCAACTACTGTGACTAGTTGCCATCGAAGAAATTTAAAAGTTTGCTCTTTGGCTGTTGGTTGCCAGTTGCCATCTTGTACAATATTTTATCAATTTTTTATAAATAGACAGGATGATGATCGGCTAGTTGACATGACAGCCATCAATTTTCCACTGTTAATACACACATACTGTGTTTTGCCGAAGATTTTATTCCCATTTAAAGTTTATTATGCTTGGTTGGAGTCCTGCGATTAGTGGGTTAAGAAAAGATTATTGGAATTTAACATAAAAGGAGTTTCTTCCCCCAGTAAATTAGACTTTACATTTCTACAATTAGTATTAGAGACAACCCTAGACAATATTATTGGCCTCATTTATTTCAGACAACGATGGCGTCCCTCCATCCGCTTTTAAATATAGAAAGAGTTCCTCAACTCAAGGGATTAGTCTTTGCGCTGGCTCACTATGCGACAAATCAAAACCATTCCTATAAGAAAATGCCAATATGGTATATATCTAGGAAATGTAAGAAAATGCCAATATGATATATATCTAGGAAATGTAAGAAAATGCCAACATGGGTATATATTTAGGAAACGCACGCAATGTCTTGATCAACTGTGCCAAAGTTTTGGATGAAAAACTGAACGTACAAGAAACTACGCTACAAATGGAAACCATTCCTGTAAGTAAAAGCCAATATGGTATATATTTAGGAAACACATGCAATATCTCGATCAACTGTGCCAAAGTTTGGGATGAAAAATTGAACTACAAGGGTTTGATGTACATCTTTTGTCGCAAGCTTGTCAAGAAATGAAATGTGTGATTTCTATGCCATTGATCATATAACTTGGATTTGTATTATCACATGCAGTGTGGCAACAGTAAGACTGTATCTTATCATTTTCATGTTAAACCTTAATGATTTGATTAATTATTTTTCTTTATTGGTGAAATATTAAGACTTGGAGTCTAACCTAACATTTTAACTGCCCAACAGAGAAACAGGGGTAGATGGACTACTGACACTCTCTTAATTTCTACTATACGTGTATAAATAGATAAATATAACTGTCGGTTTCATGACTGGAAGTAGTTTCTTAAGAATTGGCAGTTAACTCGAGAGTCAAAAGAGCAAAATCTGTTTCCCAAAAGAATGAAATAATTAAAATATTAATTCTATCAAACCTCCTTCAAGATGATCATTTGGATATGATTTTACCTTTAAGACTTTTTTCTGATATAATAAAATACTATTTTTTTTTAAAAATGTTATTACTTATTTGAACATAAACATTTCCCACACACGAGAAGCCAATAAAACAAATTGATTCTCTTCCAAGTAATTTGTAGGCAGTTCTATTTTAAGTTTCGAAGGCAAGTTTTCCACTATCTCATTTCATTTTCCTATCCTTCTATTCGGGAGTTTTGTTAAAACAGGCGGACTTGATTGATTACAGACACTTTTTCTAGTAAGTTTAGCTCCAAGTAATCGTCGAAATCTAATGGTAGATTCATGCCTAATAAAACACGACTTATGGATGTGTTCTGTAATTTAACTCGAACAAAGAGATGCGTCATTGACTTGAATACATCCTACAAGCCCATATAAACTAATAAATACCACCAATCAATAGATTATGGTGTAACTTTCACCTTCTATTTGTGAAATCTTTATTAGCTATGTGAAATATTATTTTTATTTTTAGTGAAGAATATACTTTTCTTGATACTTATCTTCTTCACGTAATTTGTTTAATTTGTGGAACTTGAATAAAAAGTGCATTAATTAATAATAAATAAATTAGAGTTAAATGTTTAAAGGTATTTATAGCTGAAATTATTAACATTAATTAGTTATTGTACTTATGTCTCAAGACATCATAATTTCATTTGCCAAAAAAGAAAATATGTTAGAGATATTGAAGAGTTTTAAATGATATTTCATTGATAATAAATAAGCAACAAAGACAAACAAACAAATCTTCGGGGGATTGATATCTACTAAGTTTGAGAAAGGTAATTAACTAATTGGCCTACTTTCTGTGTGTTAGATATTCATATGGTGGGGTGTACGTCATTGGTTTCTTCTGGCAAAAATGTACAAACCAGATTCTCTAATGAAATTTCATACACCAATCAAATTCATTCTGTTCTATTTTTTGAGTAAACGATCGGATTCAATGATTCGTTTCATATTTTGGGTCAATTTTATTTTATTTTTTAATCTTTTAATATCATTACCTAGACAATTGATTAGGCTCTGCCCGATTACCCTATTTAAATAATGAGTAGTACACCAGATACCATATTTCTGCATTTTCAACCTGCACGAGCATTTATAAGTTACTATAGTTATTACCGAAAGTTTCTTCACCTTTTCATGACATTAGTTTTTATCAATTCTTTTACAAGCAATAAAGAAAATGAAGTTATCGCTGCTGCCTCGCAAACAAGTCAGCCAATATTCAAGAGAGGAAGAACTAAATATTAACAATAACATAATATTTAATTAACAAAAATAAATAATAAATTTATTAATTGAATAAATATCGTAAAATCCATTTTAAAAACATACATATCCGATGTTATATATGATATAGGAGAAGTGAGGTGGTATTTATCAATTGAATAATAATAATAATAATAATATATATATAATTTTTAGTATTATTTATTATGCATTTATAACTATGCTCAAGATTAATATTAAATCATTGAATATTATATATTTTTTGATAGATAAAATTTAAAATATCAAAATGTTGTAGTTGGAGAAAACGGTTGTTGAATGAAGATGTGCACCAACCCCTTTTATCTCAACTCCTCCAACTACCACAGCCAAGTCTTTCTTCCATGCGTTTACTCAATTTTGTTCTGAAAAAATATTAATTTTTTAATTATTTATCGATTAATTTCCTTATCTTGCTTTTATAAAATATTGAATGTTTAAAATGATAATGGAATAAATCCCTAATCTCATCATCGATGATGTACAAAAAACTTTGATTATGAATTTTTTTTTAAAATCTAGTCAACCTAAATTTATTATTAGACTTATGTTTAGTATGTTATTTATAAATATATTTTTATTTAAGTTAAATTAAAAAGAGTATTTACTTTGATATCAATATAAAATTAATATTATATATATTTTAAATGCAGTTAATTTAATATTTATTTATTGATTGATTAGATAATTTTCACATTAATTCACTAATTTTTCAAGCTGACCTAACATACATATACGTAACTATACATCTAAATATTTTAAATGTTCATTGATCGTTTTAAATTTTACATTCATATTTTAAATTTTTTGTTCATACTTTAAATATATTTTTATATATTTAAAATTTTTTATTTTTTATATTTTAAATTTTACTTTATTTTTAAAAATTCTTTGTTGTAGAATGTTTATTACACTTTGTGTGTGGTCGCGATTCTCGTTTTTCGCCCACCACATAAGACCACCTAACTGCTTTTTGGGATCCATGCATCTCACTATTTTACTTTTCCAAGGAAATTGGTAGTTTTTTCTAAAAACACAAACAAATATTTGTGATGAAGAGGACCCCAATAAATATGAACATGTTCGAGGTCACATGATTAATTGGTTTTTAATGCGAAGAAAATGACAGGACTTAGGGTTTTTTTTTCCTTTTCATTAATTCTTTTCTCTCACGCATGATTATTATTATTATTCTTTTAATTTTTTGTTGTACACAATAAAATGGATAACACAAAACTTTCACAGTTCAATTAGAGGGAAATTTGAATCTCATAGCATAACCCTATGCCTTTAGTAATAGATTGGTCCAAACATGTATATTTTTATTTTTCATGGGAAAAAACTTCCAAGCTCAACATGTGTTAGAAACTAACAAGAAATTAATTAAGAAGTTAAAAACTATTTTTAAAAAATATTGATATTTTGGATAAGATAAAAATAATTTTATATGTTTTCTAAATTTTATTATTTCCAAAAAAACTCTTAAATTTTTTTTTCAAAATTTGTGAATTTCACGTCTATTTTTAAATAATGAGTTACTGCAATCTGGTTTTATTTAATATTTTTTTACTTTTTAATATTGAATCATTTTAAGAGAATCTATTATTGTCTTATTTAAATCAAAAAATTTATTGAAGTTAGTTTAAGAAAATATATGTTATATGTTTTATTAATATTATTTAATTAATTTTATACGTTCTAATATTATCCCAATAATAAAATTTATTTTTATTTTCTTTTAATTTAACAATTTTTTTTACATAAATTTATGAATTTATTTAGTATTTTTGCTTCCTCCCTCTTAGTAGCAAAGAACCCTACTTTTTGATTCGAATCCATCACCTCCAACCTACTTGCATTATTATGTTGATCAATATATCTCAGAACTGTCACCTCTCCATGGAAATTGGCTTTTTGTTTTTTCCAAATCCAAATTGGGAGGGAACATCAAAATGGAAAGTATAATATGGGTGGTAGTCACGTGATTAATTAATAATTAAAGCCAAAAAAATATTGTATTATGACAAGATTGAAGTAGTATTAGTTCTTTTTTTGTACACATGATTATGGATAAGAATGAATACCCACGTACACAAACACCTTAAGACCTCTTCACAGAAATACTATATATAAGAATAATTTGTATATAATTATAAAAAAATTATGATAATAATTAAGTTAATTATAAATAAAAATAAAATTTATCTTGTAATTAATTATAATTTTATTTAAAAATTTTGTTTCACATAAAAAAAATTATATGTACATTACAACTATATATATATATATATATTATATTAAAAAAAGATAAAACAAAATATTTATTTTTTAAAAATTATTTAAAATAATAATTTTTTAAAATTATTTGACACAATAATTTATTTTTGGAGTTATTACTATATTTTTAAATTTGCATATACATATTAATTTGTAAACGTAAATACTTTGTTATTGAAATCAATGTCTATCTCTTTTATTAATATCTATACATATTTTATATATACTAAAAGTAATTAATAATTATATTTTTACTAAATTATAATATTTTTATAATAATGAAATTTGTTTATTCTTTACAATAAGACAATATATATATATATATATAATTAACTAAGCTACAGGCAGAAAATTTCTGAAGGGTCTTAATTGAAGACAAATGGTTCAAAACAATGTCAACGTCATTTCATCAAATTTCCATGGAACGATGCAGCATATTAGGGTTGCTTTCAGAATTATTGAGATGCAAAATGATTGAGATTCATTCTTTAGCAACACTGATCTTATCCATTTATATACCATGACTTTATAATTGTTTGACTGGAATTTTTTCCGAAGACACGAGCGCCGAAAGATAATTTAAAACATTCGGAATTCATCCACTTGTACGTAATTTAAAAATATATAATCCCTCTTGTCCTGCTGATCACATATTGATAGGAAAGCATGAAACGACATCAAATCATGGGTCAATAAGAGAGCGAACAATATCTCAGTTGTAAAGAGTTACTAAATTATAAACAAGAGCCACGAAGTTTAAGTTTTGAAAGATGAAATGCTGAGAAAACTTGGTTCTCCGCTTTGTATATCCTGTCAATGAAAATGTATTGCACAGCTTACCTTACACCAGAGAGGATAACAAGAATATATACTAACTCTATACAACCTTAGGTTGCCCCAAAAACGTAAGAAAACAAAGTTTACAAAATCAGGCGGCACAGGGATGATGGACTGCATTCTGCTGCTCAGCTCTGCAGTGCAGAAAACAATCTCCCCCTTGTCTTCACTTTTGTAACAGCTTCTGTTTTAGGATGAACGTAGGCTGAGTCTGCAGGCTTAGTTTGCAGGCTTGTGATATGGGCTGAATAAATAGTCTTCATTTCCAATTGGCTCCACATAGGAAACATTATTGTTTGTGAAAATGAATGCTAGTTCCGGATTTTATTCACCATCGCAAATATATGAACAGATGGCTTTCAAAGATAGGGAAGAAATTAAAAGAAATAAAATGACTTGACAATCTAACTTTGAAGTGAGTTGCATGTCTTCTATACGACTTGAAGAAACAAACGAAAAAAAAGAAAGAATTAATCCACCTACTGATTGTTGAAAAATTTTAGAAATGATGAATGTTAGCACAACAAAGCATAAATACAAGATTAAATTAATAAGTCAAGACATATTAAAAATAATATTTTTAAGGAAAAATGCTACTCATTCAGAATAATATTATGGTGCAAATCAACAATATTAGACATATAAATGATGAACAAATTCGATGAATTTGTTCTATAAAGATATACTTTTAAATATAAAATTTTTATAAAAAAATTATAAAATATTTTATTTTTAATATTTAAATAAAAAACAACAATCAAAAACTCTCTTAAAATTATAGGTGGTGTGAAAATTATCACTTAACATTATAAATCATAATATTATCATAAAAATGATAATAAAAAAAATTAGTAACCAACAAATAAATAAAATTTTGATCATATAAATGATAGAAAAAAGGGTCACTTTAATTAAATATTGTTGTATTTTGAAATACAAGAAATATCCTACACTAATTATAATCAGAAAAAAAGAAATGTCTTAATTATGGGCATCTAATATGATCATCGCCACCAGAAGATAATTCCAATTCGTAGATAGGGCTGAGCGCGTTTACGCATCGAGATGGTCCCGAGGGAGGCACTGGCGCTTTTGGCAGTCTGCTTCCCAAACCTTTGAGATTCATTGGCCGCCCGCCGCATATCCCTGTAGAAGTCGTGGCCAAAATTAACAGGAAAAGAACCACAGAAACCCTAAAATGCATCAAAGATTTCTCTGTCATGGTTGTTTTCTCCTTAATTTTCTGTTTCCTGTGAAACTTTGTAGTAAATGTTATCAGGGACTGTGTGTATATATAGCTGAAGAAATAAACGACACAGAGAGAGATAGCTGCCGGTTGTGTTCAATGCTGACTGTATTGGAATAACAGATTGAAGGTTGTTTGAATTAATGGTTTATGCAAATAACAAATTTTGGTGCATAGAATTTGAAGGAGATCCTCAAGTGTGGGCAATCATTTGTCTTTTTGAATAACTTTTATTTTTGAAAAACGTTTATTCTTTTAGCGTGCCATCTTTCTTTTGGAATAAACGTTTGTATGTAATCATGTTGGAGGCTTAATGATTATTATTCCAGAAAAATTAAATATTTAAAATATATTTCATAAATTTTATATTTTTAATATAAAAATTAAAATAAAAAATTTAAAAACATTAACACAATATTTAAAATTAAAATTAAAAATGTAAAAAATTAAAAATTTAACACATATCATAAAATTTAAATATATATATATATATATCAATAGATATACTATAGTCAAACTCTTCGAAATAAAATGTGAATGAAATGCTTTAAAGTATAACACATAAAACTTATAATTGGATGTTGGTTTCACAATTAATGGACTCTTCAAGTTTCAACAATTAATTAATATCTAAAATGTGTTATAATTATTTTTGTTTCTTAATCATAATTATTAATTGCCCAACTGCTTCCCTTTTAGTTGGTTCTTAGAATTACAAATTACCCAATCTTTGTATTTAAATTAATCAAATTACAACGCGTGGTGTCCTCTTCATTTCTCTTTAATTAATTAGAAGTTTCTTCTAACCAATCACCATTGTTTCATATTCTTTGGACATTATAAACGCAAGTTTAGTTTAGTGGATGATCTTTCGTCCATAAATCTCATGGTTCATGATTAATAACGATAAACATATATATATTTTTTTTGTAAAATTATATAATTAACTTAAATCTGTATAATTTTTTAATTATTCTCTTAAAAATGCATGATATGTGATAATAATATAACCCCTATCACTCTAATTTGTATAAGAGTTTATATTTATAACATTATTGTATAGTTCAAGTCTTTCCACTACTTATTCTTTTTTCTTGAGTTTCAAATTTTATATTTTACATTATCGATGGCTCTCGACCCCTACACCCCCAAATTTTGTTCAAATTTAGAGATTTAAATATAATATTAATTATATATTATTCATTTTTTTATCTAATATTAAACTCAATAAAGACATGCGATAAAAACTCACTGGAAAAAGGCTGCCTCTAACACACATGGATATAATGTAGGCAAGTTCTAATATTTTAATAAATTATTCTCTCTAGTTATCTATAATTTTTTTTTCTTTGACAACTAAATACTAATTAAAACAAAGAAGGCTTTTATAAATACTGTTTAAGCATTTACAACATGTATTCTTTGAGCGTGCCATTTTTCTTTTGCAATAAACGTTTGTTCGTAATCAGGAGAGCATGTAAATGCAACGTTTTAAATGCAATAGCAAAGAAGGTAAAAACATGGTAAGACTTGTTATTAGCTGCTTCCTATTTAATGGACACTTTAACATTCAACAAGTAGTTAATATTTAAAACGTGACACTTATTTTTATTTCTTATCATAGTTAGCAGCCCCAGATGCCCCTTCTTAGCTATCTAGGAAGGTAGGGTCCTTAGAATTCCCAATCCTTACTTTTAAATTAATAAATTAACATTCATATATTTTCTCTTCTTCTTTATTTAACACACTATGCACGCAAATATTCGAACATTTTAAATTACATATTAAGGTAGTCTTTTTTTGGGTTTTTTTACTGATATTTGAATAAGTCTGAAATTTAAGTTGAGCAGAGCCGAAACAAAAAAATAATTTGATAGCCTTCTTTTTAACGTGAGGTAAATAATAAGGCATAGAGTTAAAAACTATAAAAAAAAATCAATATATAATTATAACTATTTATGCAAAATTGGAAATCTCTCGTATAAAACTATTGAACTCCAATGTTAAAATTAAAATTCTAACTTGATAATTCAACATTAAAATTAAAATAAGAATTTAAAAGCGTTAATGCAGTTTTTTAAAAGTATATTTTTTTATGCAAGTTTCTTTGTTTTTTATTAAACAAATTCAAGAAAAAAAAATTACGGGAAGAATAATTTAGGAATGTTTATGGTTAAAATTAAAGGATTAAGAATTAAAAAATTAATTTTGGAGGTCTATGAGACTAAAAATAAATTAATACTATACATTTTAAATTTTATGTTGTTTAGAAGATTTTAAATAAAAATTTATTTTCCGCATTTGTATTAAATAGATCCTCTAACTATTCTATTAAAATGATTAACAAGATTCTTATAATGTTAAGCTTTGACCATGATTGTGAAAGTAAGTGGCTTAATTTTAAGGATTATTTTAGTTATTTAAATAAAAATTAGGAATTTATTTAATACAAATGTATGAACTATGTCTTTATTTGTAAAATAACAAAAGCTAAGGGACTAATATGTTATTGTCTGAAAATGTATTTCAAGCAAATTCCTGTCGCTTAGGCAAAGCATGTACCTTTTAGTAGTTTCATTGACTGAAGATGAACGCAGCCCATCTCTAAAAAGCCGCCCACCGCAAGAACAAGTTAATTTACTGCAACTTTTAAGTTGTGTGCTTTGATCAGGTAAATTATTCATCTTCTGCTCTTATTCTTTGCTTTTCTTGGTACGTATAATCAGAACCTTTTTTTGTTTATTTTCTTATACGCATGTGAGCTTAATTTATCAGCAGAGTTTCTCACTTCGCTGGTTTCATCATCCGCTATTGTTTCATTTATAAAAATAAAAAATAAAAAATTGTGGGTTCTTTTTCTTTTTCTTAATTAATATGATTCTTAGGCTGGAACTTTTCGCTTATTAATTTTTTGTGGGTTCTATAGGCAGTAGACTGGATGCTGCTTACAGTGTTCAGTCTGATGGATTCTAGTTGTTGATTTTATTCTTTATGCTATTTATTAAAGATTTGAGATCGGAAATGACGTAGAAATGACCTATTTATGATGCAATGTACTTAGCAGTTTCTTCAATTTTTACTAGTTCATAACTTTATCCCAGAATTGTATCTTCTGAACTGCTGCGACTAGTTTTTATATGGACTTGTTTCTTGGAATGTAAATAATGATACAAGTTCTTGTTCTTTCGCGGGTGTCAAGTATGTATCTAATTACATATATGTATAGAATTCCCTTTTCTGACGCATGTATGACTGTGAATCTGATGGGCATAATAGCATGTGAATATTTGAATGCTCCAATTTTTATTTTTGTTGCCTTTGTTAGTGGTAGTCTTTTCCTTTTTTATTTCCTTGTTTATTCATATAGCAGTGATTATTGCTGTTAGGGGTGGGTTGCCTGCAGGTTATAGTTGAAGCTGTTTGTCTACACACTAAGAGTTCAAGGGAAAAAAAAATTTATGCCTGGGGTTCTTTTTATTTCTCCCTTTGTTTGGCCATCCCTTTGTACAACTTCCAGGTCTGTTTGATATTTTGTTTCAAAGAAATCGATTTTTTATTAGTCTGTCAGTCAGTTGATCCTAATTGAATTGTTCGGATGTTTCCAGGCGCATTGTTAGAATGTCTGCAACTGAAAGCAGAAATCCTGGCATATCATTTAAATCAGTGGCAATAAAACCTCCTTCACACCCTACTTATGATTTAAGGGGTGTTATCAAACTAGCCCTTGCTGAAGATGCAGGGGATCAAGGTTCAATCCGGCCATATTCATGTTTTAGAGTTGAAACTTAATTTTGTACTTTATGGTTTTTATGTAAACTTAAAATCAAAGGCTTCTATAGCCAGGCATTGATATTCAGTGTTAGTAAGATACTGCTTAGCAACTTGTGTGGTACAATTGCAGGAGACATAACTTGTATGGCCACCATTCCATCCGACATGGAAGTGGAAGCTTATTTCCTGGCAAAGGAGGATGGTATCATTGCTGGGATCGCACTTGCAGAGTTGATATTTCATGAGGTGGATCCTTCTCTGAAGGTACTATCATACATGCTTTTTTGGTTTGGTTTTATTTATGTGGTTTCTGCATTTTATATTCTTAATATACATTTTCTTATCAGCTGGAGTGGTCTCAAAAGGATGGAGATCATGTTCGTAAGGGATTGCAGTTTGGAAAAGTTTCTGGTGAACCAAGAAAAAGAAATTTGTTTCAGTAGGTTTCCTTGAAAAGTTATGACCATTTCTTTTCTCTGCACGCAGGGCGGGCACACAGCATTGTTGTTGCTGAAAGGGTGGTGCTAAATTATATGCAGCGGATGAGTGGAATAGCTACTCTAACTAAGGTCTTCTTGTAGCCTTGAACTTTAATAGAATCAAGTAATACATTAAGTATGACTACGGTAGGCTGTTTCAGTAAACATCTGGATTTTTGTGGTTCATATATGTAAGAGCAAAAATTCATTAACTCAAGGAATTTAGTGGTGTCTATGGTTTTCTGGTTTTCAACAATAAAAAAAAAGCCAAGAAATAGTTGTATTTAAAAATAATTAACTAATTCGCTCTACATCCTTGGTAGAAGTTTGTACTTTCTTTCATGTCTTTATTTCTGTCTCAGACTGTCAAATTTTAGTTTTAATTTGTCATCAAGACAATCTAAGTCCTGTTCGCCTGTATTTAAGATTATAGATTATGTACTGAATGTATAACGACGAATTGACTCTGAGCAAGATGCTGAGAATGAATTCATCGTGAAAGTGCTAATTTGATTTTGGGGTTGTGGTAGATTGAATAAAGTGTCGTGCACGTAGCAGATATTGATTGTTATGATAAATTTGTTAGATGTGTGAGATATAATAATCACTGTGTATGCTTTCTGCAGGCAATGGCAGATCTTGCACACCCTGCATACATTCTAGAGACGAGAAAAACGGCTCCAGGTTTACGTTTGGTAGATAAATGGGCGGTATAGATTGTATCCTTGATTTCTTACCAAATGGTTAAGTTCATTTTTGTTTGAAAGTAAGCATTTTGGTTGACCTGCTAGAATCTCTCTTTATAGGTACTAATTGGTGGAGGGCGGAATCACAGAATGGGTTTGTTTGATATGGTGATGATAAAAGATAATCATATATCAGCTGCTGGAGGTATCACAAATGCCATCAAATCAGTTGATGAATATTTAGGACAAAGGAATCTTCAAATGGAGGTTGAGGTAATGTTGACAAATTTTCATGTTTTCCGAGGATTATAAACCCTATAGAGTAGAATCGGAAGTGTAGGTTGAAATCAATCTAGAAAACTAGTTTAGGCTCATGATCTACTTTTTTCTTTTCAATTTTTTCCCTAATATTTTATTATCTACCTTGCCTTTTGATTTTGAAATAAACTTTACTATTTAATTTATCCTCTTAATCTGTATATTATTGTAGAAAGCTTTTGCTCTCTGTCTGTGTCTGTATGTATCTCCATGCACACTTATGAGAGACACATATTGTTATGTAGGTTACATTTTTTTCTTTCTATAAATTATTTCAGGTTGAGACCAGAACACTTGAGGAAGTAAATGAGGTATTAAATTATGCATCGCAAACAAAGACTTCCTTGACCAGGATAATGCTGGATAATATGGTTGTCCCATTACCAAACAGAGATGTTGATGTATCAATGCTTAAAAAGGCTGTGGAATTGATTAATGGGAGATTTGAGACTGAGGTACCTCTTAGTTTTAGTTAATGCATTTATTTGCTTGTAAACTATTTAGTGTATCAGATGTTTTGCTTGAGAATCAATATGCTTTAGAATTATTGCTGATATATATGGTCTTGTTTTACTATCAATCATTCTTCAAAAATTTATCCTGCTGATTTTGATTTTATCACTCCATCCTCTTAAAGAGAAGTGCTCTGTCCACTTGGTTTTGCTGATCTTTTGATTAGATGAAAACTGGCTGTGGAATATCAGAAGCTGCTGGACCCAAATTTAAGCTTCCTTTAGTATTGGCCTGCTTGTATTTAGTATAGGTAATTGTTGCTCTTTTGCTTAACTTTGAAAGCAAAGCAGCTAAAGGTGTTGGTAAACACCAACTTTTGCCGCTCACTTTGCCACTTGACATTAATAGATTCCATTGTATAGCAGCTATGGCTTTGATGCAATAGCACATCATCCCAAACATAACCTTAGTCTTTATTGATTCTCTGTTATCAGCCAAAGCATGCCCAAAAGTGTATTGTGATAATAACCGTTGTTTATCTAATATCTACTTCATTTTTCTAAATATCCTCATAAAAGCCTTTTCCCTTTTGACCATTTTATTTTTGCACTTCCATCCTATCTTTTCTGAAGCCTGTCTCTTCAAATCTATTTCAAACATTTCATTTTGTATCGTCTTCATTTTTGTTCTTCTTTTACATGCACCCCACATCATGAATGTCAACTTGGTCAACTTTTGATTACTGCTAGTTGCATTGAGTATATTTTTCTCTGTATTTAAGGGTGACAGTTATTCATCTGCTCCATGGTCTCAGGCATCAGGAAATGTTACTATTGAAACAGTCCACAAAATTGGACAAACTGGGGTGACCTTCATTTCCAGGTAAGTTGGTTCAACCTTTTTTGGTGGTTTTGATGTGATTGCTGTTCAACATTTCCGTTGTAAACTTTTCTAGTAAACATGGAAGCATTATTCTACCACCAGTTCATTTTGTCAAGCATAAAGACAAATAGAATTTGCTCCTAGTAAGATAGTAGCTGCACTGCTGCCATTTGTGTTTACATGAAACAACTAGGAAGAACTTTGAAAATATGGCACAAAGTTTTTATAAAACAATTTGGACTCCATATGTACACAAAGGATGGTTCTAGTTCATAAACATTGTGTATCTGATTCAGCATTTCTTTCATTTCATTGAAATTGTGGAATAATTTGTTCATGTATCATAATTTCTCTCTCCCAGACAAGCACACATTCCTAGTAAATAAGGTTTTAACAAAAATGATTATCATAATTGGTGGAAATTAGTTGAAATAATCTTTTCACTCTCCATGTTTTCTATAAAATTTGCAAGCACAGCTTAAATGGAAGTGGCCTGCATATATGCCCTTGAAACCTAATGGTTTATTATAACTGCTAGATGGATGTCATGCCCTATGTGGTCATAATATAGTGCTTTAAAATGGAATCAAACTCTTGGCCTTCACTTTCTCTCTAAGTTATAGCGTAGATCGTTTAATTCTTGGCTGTTCTTATGTGATCTATAAATCACTTGACAAAATTTAGAATACCCTCAACACCATTATTGAAATTTGGTACAAGCAGAGAATAAATGAATCCAAGCTGGTAAGTAGGGACAAAGACACACAAACTCCACAAAGAATTTGTATTTACTGACTTTGATCGCTTCTATTTGTTATTTACAAGTCTAGTGTCGTCTGCAGTTAAGAAGGTATAATTTATATGCTGGCCTTCATTATTGAACAAATCTGTGTTGTAATTTTTCACATGCTTTACATATTATGGCAAAATGTTGTTTGCAGTGGTGCACTTACACATTCTGTTAAAGCACTTGATATCTCCCTCAAAATTGATATGGAGTTGGCACTTCAAGTTGGAAGACGCACAAAACGGGCATGATTGTTTAAATATCACATTCTCTTGTTTGTGTATCAATTAGTCCACACAAGTGATTTCTCTTTTTGTGCAAAATACGTAAAGAAAGAAAAAGCAAGAGTACCATAGATTTGTTTTTTCTAACAAATGTTTCTCTATTCTCTTTCGCCTGAAAAATTGGAAATTTTGTGCCGCCGTGGACCTTTTTGATAGTATGCTGGCACAAGTTTGAGGAATTATATGACTCAATAATTTCCATTATTATATGCAGACTATGCTTAATGCAAAGGCATTAAGTCTTTGTAAAGCACTAGTGTGAATAAAGATTTGTTGAATAACTTGCTTATCTTCTAGTTTAATGAGTTTCTTTTGATCTGCTTGGATTGAGCTTTAAATTGGGCTAATGACATCTGGATCCCTGAGTTTTTATGCTTTCTCACGTAAGGACATTTTTGTCCATTTGTATCAAATAGGTCTCTAATCCTTGCGAAAATGACTGGATACCCTTCAGTGTTTGGTTATATACTCTTTCGTTTGAGATGGTCAAACTTCGATATTATGGGTGTAATTTAGACATTTTAACTGGGGTTAGTGACCAATCTTATGCAAATAGAGAAGCTATATTGTTATTTAACAAAACATGAAACGCGTAGAGTTGGATGCTACTACCCCATTTTAGATTCAAAGTTGGGTGTCACCATTCTCGTTTTTGAACGGAACTGATTTCATTCTGCACTGTTTGGAACACAGTTTGTTTCCCTTTACTCGCAGCAAGTTGCGAATGGACCAGGTGCCACTCTTGCCAGTGACGATCGTTAACCTCAATCTGTGGTTGGATTTAGCTTTAACTGTTGTTACACTTAGCTTTATTTAGTTTAAAAGTTTGACTTACGAACTAATGTAATCCTGAAAAAGTAGCAAGAGTACTTCATTTTGTCTGCAAACAATTTGCTTGTTTCCAAAGTTATACCCTCATTTTCTAATGCCAACCCTTTTTTAGGCAACTATTCAAAACCAAACGCAACTTGGGTCACGTCATTTAACACACGAGATTGCGTATGAATTCCACCAAGCCCAAGAGCTTAACCGGTCAAACACAAAAGGTGAAATTAATTTTCAGAGAATGACTTGTCCATCCATCTCTCTATCTACATAAGCTTTGCTTTCTCTCTCAATTTGACCTGGGATTTTTCTTCTTTTCAACTTTTGCTTATGAAATTGTCAATCTCCATAGCTTTCTACTGATTCCCACAGCTGAGAATTTGTCTTGTCATGTGGGTTTTTGGTTCACATTAGGAATGTTTCGTCATTGAGAGGAATAGTCCATTTAAGATTAATGTACGCTAATCTCTCTTTGTCATCAAGAAAGTGACATTTAAAATTAATATCAAACATTAAATAATTTTATTTTAAATTTTTTATATTTTTAATATATTGTAATAAATAAATTCACTCCTCCTTCAATGCCTATGCCGTTCGAGCAAAGTTTAAATATTAAATTTTTTATATTACAGTTCTAATATATTTGATCCGATAAACCAACTTGTTTGCAAATTCAATTAAATAATTGAATTGCTATTTCTTGTCAATCAAATTTTAGCTAATTATTTGATTAATTTTTTTAATCTTGATTTTTCCATATCTTGATGAGATTATTATTATTATTATTATATAATGAATTAAAAACTCATTAATCTGTGAACTCGAAACAATTATATTTAAGGTAGTCTCAAAAATGATGATGTGGAGACAACTCTTTGGGGTAAATTGTTTAAATGTCTAGTTGCAATTATAATAAAACATGCAAATGAAAATGTGAGCTAGCTTTAATTTAATTTCTAATTTGATTTTATTAATTTAATGATCAGATTAGCTTCTGAATTGGTTCCACAGAGATCATCAAATGAGTTTCAAATAGTACTATATCCTTCAATTAATTAAAAGCTAATTAACTGCTAATTATGAAAGAAGAACTAAAAAAAGAAATAAAAATAGAATATATAATTATAAAAAAAAATGATATTTATCTCAAGTCAATGCACTATAAGTGTTGAAATTGTAAAATTCTAAAATATTATTCATATTTTTTAAATTTAAAAATTTTTAAATTTATTATATATTAATATAAAATATAGTCATTTTTGTGTTGAAACTGTGTTGAATCTGCTGCTTCTGCATTATTATTATATTATAAAAGCTGATAACTTAAGTCTAACTTTATTTAATTTCTTTTGAAGAAATCAGAATTGTATTGCAATTAAAGTGATTCTGAATTGGTTCAACTTTTAGTTTTAGGGGTGAAAGCACATATTCAAAATGTGCATTAAGAGCTGACCTAACTAGCAATGTGTATTCTACAGGGATAATGTCCCCATCATTTTAGGTCAATGCCTCTAAATCAAGGGCAACAATTGATTAAAAGTGTCAAAATCACAAGTTTATGCCAAGAATATCTTGTGTGTGTGTGTTTTTTCCTTAATGAAAAGATAAATGTTTCATTTAATGTCCTAAATTAAACGGGTTGATCTCAAATTTTAATTTTTTAATATGTATTGATCAATTTCTTAAATAATTTTATGTACGATGTATTTTAAACTAGACAATTTTTAAATCATTATTTATTTTTTAATGATCTTAAAGAAATAAATTATTCATAAAAATTGATTTCGTATAATTGAATAAATAAATAAATTTAAAAAATAAATATATATTATTATTTTAATTATTTATATTTATTCTCTTTTTATGTATTGTTGTATAATAGTTTGTATAGATAATTTATATTTATAGCACTACCGTTTATTTCTTTTGAGAAAAAATATCTTATATACCTGAAAATTATTTTATTTTAAATTTTTATATTATGTAAATTTATTTATTATCGTGTCTTTAATGATGGTGATATTTTCTCTAATTATATAATTTTTATGTAAATTTTTATATAATGTAATTCCTTTTTTTTAATCTTCATATTCTTTTACTTGTGAAGATATTAAACAAGACTAAAAATCCCAACACTCATAATTAGTCAAGAAAACAAATTCAATAAGAGTTCATAATGAAGATGTTGAATAACATGCAATTCACAATGTCATTTATGTTCGTATGGGTTTGACTATGGTATTCATGAGTATCGTTACATTTATTTTTTAAAATTTATTTTAAAATTTTTATTTATATTTTTAATACTATTCACAATATATTTTAAAATTTTTATTACGTATTTTAAATACTAATTTTCATTTGTTTTATGTGTTTCAATATTTTTTTAAAATTTTATAAAAATTATTTAAGTTTTGTAATTACAAATTTTTTTTTATTATAACATTACCCATGTGTAACGTAACCAATCCCATGGCAATATTTTGGAAAATGAATCACTCGTAACTATAATCCTTCTGACTTTTGAATTGTCTTACAAGTATCTTAAATTGATTCTTTGAATTTGCCGACCAAATCAAACGTGTTCTATGTACCATGACTACTATGCTTATAATCATTGCATTATACTGGATTTATTTAAATGTAACATACATTCAAAATTTTTAACTATTATATTAACAATTGTAATTTTATGTTAATTATTTTAATTTTTATATTTTGTATTTTAATTTTTTATATTAATTATTTTAAATTTTATATTAATAATTATAAAATAATCAAATATATTTAGCAAAGTTTTATCATAACAAGATAAGTTTTTTTTATTATAACAAGATAACGAGAGAAAATAGTAAAATTAATCGAACTTTTCAAATGAAAAATTCAATAATCAAACCCTAAACATCAAGTTGTTAAATAATTTCTATCAAAATTCAATCAAATTTACGGGTCTAAATTCCTAGCCATTAGTTTAAACTTTTAGAATTGTCATTATTAGGAGAAAAGCAAAAGCACATGTCAACCAAAGAATAAAAAGGATGGAAATGGAATCCTTATCAGAATTAATTGGCCTAGCCAGCCTAATCTTCCCACTTTCAAATTAATCACTAAGATTATGATATTTACCAACTGATGAATAAAGTGATCATAGAAATTTATAACTTGATTACACATCAATTTTTTGTTTTAGTGGGATTTCATGTCCCATGCCCCCTTGATTTCATTTGGATCATATAGCTCGTGCCTTTGCAAAAAATTCTTGACTTAGTGATTTTTTGAAAGAAAATTTTGAAACGAAAGCAGCATGGATTAGGACTTTTGAATAGACTTACATCAAATTATACGATATAATTAAATATACCGTAATATAACATTGAAAATGCAAATTTGTTTTAGTGTTTGACTATATCTTATAAAATTAACAATGAAGTATTATTTTATTAAAGTTAATATATAAATAAAATATAATATTATATTTAAAAATATTTTTTATGGGTGTACTAATTTGACAAATCAGTAAAAATTTTTAAATTATACAAAAATTTTATGATTTAAATAGCAATACATAACAAATTAAATCAATATTTTGTAGTATTCTTTTTAAATAAGCAATTTTTAAGAGCAAAAACAACATAAATGGATTTGATATTCTTCCTAATTCATTTTTTTTAAATTAAAGCGTGGCAACATGCCATAAATTTCGAGGACATGATCACAAAGGATACCTAGAATATCTTAGTGCTTACTCTTTTTTTTTGGCCTTGAAGGCATATTTTTTCCAATTAAAAAAATGGATGATGACAAGTTTGCATCATGCCAAAGCAGTCTTACACTTCATAGATTTCTAAAAGAAAATTACATCATTGGTCCATTTAAGGGTTATGGTTAGTTGCCTTCAAGTGGGTTTTTCTTTTCCATGGATTATCTTAATGGCTCTTTGACTATGAGTATTGCACTAATCCATTGTGGATATCTTGAGAATTGCTTGCATTTTTCAATGGGTAAACTTTATCTATTGATGTACTCATCAATATCTTATTTTTTTTATTTTAATAATAATATTAAACGATTTAAATTCTACTTATGATTAAATTAAAAATGAATCTCGTTTATTTTTTTAATAATATAAAAAAAATTCAAATTTTAAAATAGATAAATTTTGTTTTGTATTTTAAAACTAAAACTTAAAAGATAATTTTTTTTTGTCAATAGACTTTGCACTATGGTTTATAATATAATGGAAGTGGGGTCTAATGTGCCTCTCATTTTATTAATGTAAAAGGGTATTGTTGTATGCAAACTGTGGATGATTCACTTTACACCAACCAAAAAGAAAGTTAAAATTTAAGAAATAAGTAAGCAAGCACAAATCACACATGGAATGGAGTCATCTACCCAACGCTCTCTTATCCCCTTTGCGTACTATGACAGTGCTACAATGATGTAACTTTATACATATACTACTATTATCTTAGACTTACAAAATTATAGTATTAACTAAATAATCATCACATGACAGATAATTATCGAATTTTTAATCTATCGGCTAATTGACATATCGGTCAATTCATGGACAAGAATATATTAATTATCACGTTTGTTAAAATATAATATTTATACTCTTAAGAGATAGAAATATTCGATTTTTATACAATTAAATGAGAATAAATATGGTATTTTAAAATTCAAATATGAATATTCAGATTTTTATACAAATAAATGAGAATAAATATAGTGTTTTTAAACTCAAATATGTGAATTATATTGTAACGAATATAAAACTATCAAGATTTTATTATATAATAATTTATTTAGCATAATTCTTTTCTCGTGTGCGTGCTAATATACTATGTTGCTGTAACAAATTGGATGTAATTGGGTTTTATCAAATTTTTTATTAAAAAATATCAAAAGGAAAAAAATAAACAAGTGGGTGAATTAATCGATGATCATGTAAGAAAAATGAGAAGGGGAATTTTGTCATATGCAATGAAGGAGAAATGAATGGACATTGGAGGAGAATATTTCTGATGAAGCATAGAAAATGCCAAGAAAAAAGAAATAGAAATAAAGGTTGAATGGCAATAGCAATGGCATGCATCTTTCGGCAGAGATGTTGTCTTCTTACCAAACCTAAATGCCAAACTAATGCTACCAAACTTTCCTTACCTGTAAAATATAACGTGTACGAGACATGCCACCTCAACCTACTTTTCTTTTCTAATGTTTTTAAAACAAAACTTGAATATTTAATAGAATCGTTTATATTTCACCAAATTAATGATCCAATATTAACAGAGATAAAGTCACAATTAGTCTTGAATAAAATTGTTATATGTCAAATGATACTGAAAAAAAAACGAATAATTTTCACACAAAATTAGTGTTTATAATATTTTCTTTTTAAATTTAATTCAATTAAGTATAAAATTTTATCTAATTTTTACGAAAATTATATTATTATTATTTTGTTAATTTTAAATAAATAAGTTATTAATTTATATTTTTTATAAATTAAATAAAAACTAATTTTTTTTATTATTTTTTAATTTCGTTTGGGCAATACACAATATTTTATTCTTTTACTCTTAATTTAAATAAATAAAAAATATATTTTTCTTTTATATATAGCGTGGCGTGTGCGTGTGTATGTGTACATGTATTTGGATTACCCAAATTTCTCAAGTCAACCCAATTAACCCGTTAACCTTGATCCACCAACCCAACGACCCAAATTCTAGATGCTTTCAATGGAGCGTGTTCTGTACACTCGTCAAAATACACGTGCCGTGCTAACCAAACCAAGATTTATTATTAATTACATAATTAAATATAATTAATATTTACATGGTGAGTTAATTATTCCTGATTTAAGATGAAGTGTTTTGGTTATTTATTATAAAAATAATTAGGATAATACATTACAAAAATTATTGATGTTATTAAAATTACAATAATATTTTTATTAAATATTTTAATTGTAATTTTGTTTAATTTAAAACACAATAAAAATATGTTAATTTATTTGTTAATAAAATATAATTTTATTTTTTAAAATATTATAAACATTATTAATTTTTTTTTGAAAATATATTTTTAAAAGTATAAAATTAGTTATTTAAAACATGGAATTTATAAATTTGATGTCATAATAATTAATTTAATAATTTTTATTATTTAAAATAAATATAATATTTATATATTATAATTTTAAAAAATCACATACCATAATAAATTAATAACCTAAAGCAAACCCTAATCCGCAATCAACCAGCAGTTAATATCCGCATGGTGCCACTGCTCCGAGTAGATAAACGAATCGAAACTATAGTGGAAAGGAAAAAAGTCGGAGAGAGAGAGAGAGAGAAGAAAGAGAAAGTGTGCTTTTCTTGAAAATGGGTATTTGTTATTTATTTATTGTATGGTTAATGAATAAATAAAACAAAGGAGGTGGGAGGACAATAAAGAGAGAGGAAAGCACTGGCAGCAAAGCCGAAGAAGAATTAAGAAGGGAAGTAAATGTGATAACATGTTGGTTTTGTTCGAGATGCGAGCTGATTCTCCCGTCAGAAAGGGAAACTCCTCCGTACTTCTTCTTTTTCTTCTTCTAATTCTCATTTTGCCTCGCATTTAACTTATTAGTTAATTTTGGTTCTACTATTTTTGCTTGTTTACTCTCCTTTTTTTCTTCTTCTTTCTTCTGCTTTTGTTTCTTCGACTACAATTATTGACACTTCGACTTCGTTGTTTGTTGATTTTGAGAACTGGGTTTATTAATAGAAAGGTAAGAGAAGGAAGGTTTACAGGTGGGGTCTACTGATCTTTTGTTGTTTTTGTGATGATAGAACCGATCATTGGATGCATTCTTGATGAATCTGGGATCGGCTGAGGTTTTTAATATCTGGGTTTTTTGTCGGTCAAATTTTGTGGTAATCTTATAATCATTTTTATTGTTGTTCGACAAATCTCTGTTGTAAGATTTGGTGTAAATAATATCAGATTTGTGGGTTTAATAGTTGTGTTGATTTCTTCCACCTTGGATATATTTTGGAAATCCTTGGAGGATTTTATTTCCTTCTCACACCAATTTTAGTTTTTGAAAAAAGGGGAAGTGAAAAAAAGGTCAAAATCGATTGTAACCCATTAAACATACCCAAATTATCCACTATTTTTGTTGTGGGATTGTTATATTTTAATTTGTTTTACTTCTTTAATATCAAATTTGAGTCAAGAAAGGTGTAGATTTTTTGTTTTTCATTTGACCAGAGAAATGTGAAATACTCAATTTAGAAGAAGAAGACGAGGTGAGGGAGGAGGAGGTAAATATTTTGTTGGGTTTTTGTTGTTCTATGGGAATACCTGATAGTCCACTACTAGATCTGACAGAGAAGGTTAGGTCTTTGATTCCTTGGGGAGCAAGTGATTTGTCATATTTGCCTGCTGAATTTGAGATGCCTGAAAACGGTTCCAAAATGTGTTGTGAATGTGAGTCAAAGTTCAGTGAATCTTGCAATGGTTTTAACTGCCAAAGTTGTGGCCGCTGGTCGTGTGGGAGATGTATTCAAAGCAATGTTGAGTCAAGAGATGGTATCAAGTCATGCAAGTTTTGTTATGGGATTAGTGTGAGACATGGATATGGGAGGAAGTATAGCGAGAAAGTTCATCCTTCTGTTTCTCTTGGAGAAAGCCCTGATCCACCATCACCTAGTTTCAGTGTCGAGCAAAATGATCCTTCTCAGAAAGGTGATTCGGTTCAGAGTGATTGTCTTACTAACTATCTTGAATCCCGGGACTGTGGATACTCTCCCCATGCACTGACCAGCCGGAGCCAGAGTTTGAAATCATTAAGTGCTCACCCTTCTCCGATATCTACTCGTCACTCTCCCAGCAGGTAAACTTGCTTTTAGATTACAATAGCAAATGCATTAGTGGGGTTCACCAATACGTTGAAACACATAGTGATTCTAGAAAGCCTTTGATATTTTTGAATTTGCATTCTTTTTCTTTGTTTGGTTGTGAAGATTTTATCATGTATATATTTATTTAATGCAGAAGTGATGAAGTGGCCGAGGATTCTGGGAAGCACCATTTCAGCCCATCTAGTGAGTATTTTCATGATATGTCAGATATAGATTCAAGTAGTATTAGTGCTAGACACGAGTCTTACCATTTTAAGTCAGTTGGATCAAGTCCCTCTGATAGCCCCTCTAGGTATAATTTTACTTCTTGTAGAGTTGGGCATCCTGTACAGTGTCGGCAAGGGGGTAGCCTGTTGTCTCAGAATGATTGTCCCTTTGAGCACGAAAGCATGGCTGTTTTAAAAAGGCCTGAGCCAGGGAGTGAGGATCCGGAGAATACTGATGATTTCTCTGATGACCTATCAATTCCTCAGAAACAAGATGTTAAATCACAAATGCCATTAGATTTTGAAAATAATTGTCTGATCTGGTATCCTCCACCGCCTGATGATGAAAATGATGAGGCGGAAAGTAATTTCTTCTCATATGATGATGATGATGATGATATTGGAGACTCAAGTGCAATGTTCTCATCTAGTAGTAGCCTTTCTAGTTTGTTTCCAGCAAGGGAGAAGCAGAATGAGGGTAATAAAGAGCCTCTTAGAGCAGTGGTGCAGGGGCATTTTCGGGCTCTTGTCTCAGAGCTATTGCAGGCTGAAGGTATCAAAGTGGCGAAAGAGGAAGGAAATGAGGATTGGCTCAGTATTGTTACGACAATTGCATGGCAGGCTGCAAATTTTGTGAAACCAGATACTAGCAGAGGAGGCAGTATGGATCCTGGTGATTACGTAAAGGTTAAATGTATAGCATCAGGAAGTCCAAGTGAGAGGTATAGTATGTTTCATTTCTTTCAAAATTTCATTTCCTAGTTCTGTGGTTCCTTTGCTGGTATTTGTTTGTGCCAACTTCTACTAAGTTGTGATATTTTTGTTGATGCAGCACATTCATTAAGGGAGTAGTTTGTACAAAAAATATAAAGCACAAGCGCATGACATCCCAGTACAAAAATCCTAGATTACTTATTTTAGGAGGAGCACTCGAATATCAGAGAGTTCAAAATCAGTTGGCATCTTTTAATACATTGCTGCAGCAGGTTTTTCTGAAGCTTATACTTAGTTATACAAATAGATGAAAATTTCTCCCATTGAAGTTTTGACTTTCTTTTTCCCTTCTTTCTTGGAGCAGGAGCATGATCATCTTAAGATGGCTATTTCAAAGATTGAGGCTCTTCGACCAAATGTCTTGCTGGTGGAGAAAAGTGTCTCATCATATGCCCAAGAATTACTTCTAGCAAAGGAAATTTCATTGGTCCTCAACGTGAAAAGGCCATTACTAGAGCGGATAGCCCGTTGCACTGGTGCTCTTATTACTTCGTCAATTGAAAATGTTTCTGCAACAAGACTGGGACATTGTGAACTGTTCAGATTAGAAAAAGTTTCTGAAGAACGTGAGACAACCAACCAGTTCAACAAGAAACCATCTAAAACATTGATGTATTTTGAAGGGTGTCCAAGGCGTTTAGGTTGCACGGTACTGTTGTCTACTCAAATCTGTGATTATTTTTGTCAGTTTTGAACATTGGAAATTTTACAGCACAATATTACATATCTTCTGTATCATCACTGCTTCTATTGTGCAACTTCTTTTCTGCTTGGGGGCATGGTATAAGTTCCTGAACTTTTGCTTTACTCTATCTGTCAATCTTTGTCAAGAGTGCCAGTGTGACATGCATTCATATTTTACTTTAAAGCAATAAGGTTTTGCTTCTTTATATGAACATAAGATTTTATCATTCAATATTCAGAAATAGTTTCAGAATTTGGTTTTCTCATATCAGATTGTTGTGGTTCTCTTGGTAGGTGCTGCTGAGGGGTAAATGTCGGGAAGAACTGAAGAAAGTTAAACATGTTATTCAATATGCAGTATTTGCTGCCTATCACCTATCCCTCGAGACTTCTTTCCTTGCTGACGAGGGTGCTAGGCTGCCTAAAATGGGACTGAACTATTCAATTGCTAAACCAGAGAGGATAATGGCTGATAGTGCCACTTGTATTATCCCTAATTCTCAGGTTGCCATCATTTGTCAAGAAGCAGCTGATGGCTCTACCCAAGATAATGGATCCATGAGTCTCAATCTGGAGCATGGAGGATTGGAATCATTTTCTGAGAATCTTGATTGTAGTTATACTTCTTCTCCTGTATTTTTGGATCATAGGTTTGGAGATGCACCCACTGATGCCTGCAACGATTATTTAGAACCTGATGTGGGTTTGAATTTTCGTTCTTTAAGTGGATACAAAGATTTTAAGTATCCCATTGTCAATTCATTTGATGCTTTGCAACCGGAACTTCAAGAAATCGTGGGTCAAGAGGGGAGGTTGCTTGAGGAGAGTCATGAATTGACAAAATTTGAAAGTGTTAATGGAGATGAAGCATCCAGTGAATACTTCTCAGCTGCTGACACTCACCAGAGCATCTTAGTGTCATTTTCAAGCCGTTGTGTGCTTAAAGAAACTGTATGTGAACGCTCTCGCCTCCTGCGCATAAAGTTCTATGGTTCCTTTGATAAGCCACTTGGGAGATACTTGCATGATGACTTATTTGATCAGGTAACTCATTTTCATTTTTCTTCCCATTCTGATTTCCAGTTCCTTATTTTATTTTACAATCTTTTAGATTAATGGGATTTTTCTTTGTCCAGACATCTTGTTGTCGATCTTGTAATGAATTGGCTGACGCCCACGTTCTATGTTATACCCACCAGCAAGGAAATCTGACAATCAATGTTAAGCGTCTTTCCTCTGTAAGGCTGCCTGGCGAGCGAGATGGGAAGATATGGATGTGGCACCGATGCCTAAGGTGTGCTCATACAGATGGAGTTCCTCCAGCAACTCGTAGAGTAGTCATGTCAGATGCTGCCTGGGGACTTTCTTTTGGAAAGTTCTTGGAACTTAGCTTTTCAAACCATGCAACTGCCAATCGTGTTGCAAGCTGTGGTCATTCCTTGCAGAAAGATTGCTTACGTTACTATGGGTAAATGCTGCTAAGATTAATTTTTTAAATTATTTTGATTATGACTACTGACATGTGTTATGACAGGTTTGGGAGCATGATTGCATTCTTCCGTTATTCCCCAATTGATATTCTTTCTGTCCATTTGCCCCCTTCAATACTCGAATTCAATGGTCATGCTCAACAGGAGTGGGTGAGAAAAGAGGGGGAAGAGGTGATTTCATAAATTTTGAATAGTGTTTCCATTACTGGAGTAGATTGATGCTAGATATTGAACTAAATGCTAATTAGTGAAATATATTTCCTTATTTCCTTTCCAACAGTTAATGGTTAAAATGGAAAAGATGTACGCGGAGATATCTGATGTACTTGAATGCGTGGAACATAAAAGTAATTCCATTGGATGCGAAATGTCAGATACAATTGATTTGAAGAACCAAATCTTGGAACTGAAAGATCAACTGGAAAGGGAAAGAAATGATTACATTGTAAGTACACTCTAGTAATAGTTCTGATATTAAAACATCACTATTGAAAATTTTTGGTCCATAAAACCGTGGCAAGTGCATGTGGAGAATAAATTTTTCATCAATTTTTTAAATATTGAACTATTGGTTTGACAACTTCTAACTACTCTCCCTGTAATATAGGGTTTGCTACAACCGGTAGTCATGAAAACATCAGAACCAGGTCAGACAGCTGTGGACATTCTGGAACTGAATCACTTGAGACGTACCCTTTTTATTGGTTCATATGCTTGGGATCGTCAACTTTATTCATTGAACTCTCTCCTTGAAAAGGGTTCTATTGCCAAATCAACACAAAGGGATGCCCAACTGAAAGAGTTGAGAAGTGATTTGTTCTGTAAGAATGGAAAGCTTGACTCTGATAATGGGGAAAATGTGTCTCGATCTGTAGAATTAGAGGAGTCTCTTGCAAATGATTTACACTTGGAGCGGAAAGAGGAGTCTAATTTACCAACCTTGGAACCTTTTGGTTCTGAAAACTCGAAATTAGCCACGGTCCATTGTAACACAGAGGATGATATGCATTCAGATGGGAAAATTGCATCCACTTTATCTGAGAGAATAGATTCTGCATGGACAGGTACTGATCAAGTAGTGCCACATCTGTCACAGGCAGATGGCCTCCAAGCTGGTTTGGTCAAGTCAATAAGTCAGATTGATAATCCTCCATTCATAAGGCTAACTTCACCAGTGAGAGTTCATTCTTTCGATTCTGCATTAAGATTCCAGGAAAGAATCTCAAGAGGATTGCCCCCATCTTCATTGCATTTGTCAACACTAAGATCTTTCCATGCTTCTGGAGATTACAGGAATATGATAAGAGATCCTGTTTCCAATGTAATGAGAACTTACTACCAAATATTGCCATTGGAAGCACAAAAGCTGAATTTGATTCTTGGTTGCACTCCCTCATTCATCTCGTCTGCTTCCCTCATGGCTGATGGGGCTCGGTTGTTGCTTCCTCAAAGGGGTAATAATGATGTAGTTATAGCTGTTTATGACAATGATCCTACCAGCATAATATCATATGCTCTTAGTTCCAAGGAATACGAGGATTGGGTTGCTGATAAATTATATGAGCATGAAGGAAGCTGGAGTGCTAGCAAAAGCTATAAAGAAGGATCTGCAGCTCCCACCTTTACACCTGGGCAGTCATTTAGCTCTCTGGCAATGGATTATATCAACTATGGCAGTTTTGGATCTGAAAATGCTTCGTCATCCATGGGTGTCTTGTTTACAGATCCCAAACAGTCACCGCATCTAACAATTTCTTTTGGTGAAGAGTTTTCAGGTGCTGGTGGCAAAGTGAAGTTTTCTGTCACCTGTTATTTTGCAAAGCAGTTTGACTCTCTTAGAAAGAAATGCTGTCCTAGTGGAGTGGATTTTCTACGTTCCTTGAGCCGCAGTCGGAAATGGAGTGCCCAAGGAGGCAAAAGCAAAGTCTTTTTTGCCAAGTCATTGGATGAGAGATTTATTATAAAACAAGTCAAAAAGATTGAGTTGGAATCCTTTGAGGAATTTGCACCTGCTTACTTTAAATATTTGACTGATTCCCTTAATTCTCAAAGCCCATCTTGCCTTGCTAAAGTTCTGGGTATTTATCAGGTTAAGTCTCATTCTTTGCCTTTCCATGTGTAATATTTTCTTACAAATCTTGATTCTTACTCAGTGACTTGATTGCAGGTTTCGGTAAAACACTTGAAAGGTGGCAAGGAAACAAAAATGGATTTAATGGTAATGGAGAACCTCTTCTTTGGTAGAAGTATCTCGAGGGTTTATGATCTTAAGGGCTCTGCGAGGTCACGGTACAATCCAGATACAACAGGAACAAATAAGATACTGCTGGATATGAATCTCTTAGAAAATCTCCGGACAGAACCCATTTTTCTCGGAAGCAAAGCGAAGAGAAGTCTAGAGAGAGCCATTTGGAATGACACAGCATTTTTGGCAGTAAGTTTTCCTTTTAGCAGATGCTCAGTATGAATATTTGCGAGCAAGTTTTGGTCAAAACTTAATGGATCTTTGATTTTGAGCGCAAAATGTGTTAGGTCATCTGAATTTTGTTTCACTAAAATTTGCGTTTTTGCTCCTTTTTCTTTCTTGTGCTTGAGTGCAGTCTGTTGATGTTATGGACTACTCATTGCTGGTTGGTGTGGATGACGAGCACAAGGAACTGGTTTTAGGGATCATTGATTTCATGAGACAATATACATGGGACAAACATTTGGAGACATGGGTCAAGGCAAGCGGGATCCTTGGCGGTCCAAAAAATGCTTCCCCGACAATAATTTCTCCAATACAATACAAGAAAAGATTCCGGAAAGCAATGACGAGCTATTTTCTCACAGTGCCGGATCAGTGGTCTTCATGAACTGATGTGACACATTGCATTCATTTCATTCACAAATCATTTGTTCGTTAATAACAGATTTCCCCCATTATAATTGCAGATAAATGAAGGGGAAAGAAAGCTCTCCACTTACCCTTTTCTTTTTCTTTGTAGAATGAAATATTTAGTTTGTGTAGAAAGCAGCCCAAGGGAACAAGGGCATAAGAGGAATAGAAATTCTTCCTTTGTGAAGAGCTTTTTGTACATCTTTCTTCTCCCATGTGCTAAATTTGCATCTATCTATGTAGTTTCCTTCCCATTACTCGAGTGTGTGCATTGCACTTTGTTTTAAGCACTTTTGAAGGTCAACTTTGCATGGTCATAACAAGGATTGCAATGTGGTTGCTGCATCAGAAAGAAAACCTTTTTGCTTTACCACAAGACACTGAATCATCTCTTTACATTTCATCAATAATGAGTCTTTACTCTTTGAGGAGTTCAAGTGGCATTTGTAATGATTTAATTAAACAAATTATTGGAATTGAGGAACAAGAGAGAAAAAGTGTATGTCGCGTGTTTTAAAGATTAGAACATGGGCACGTTCTACCATGTTCTAATCTTGAAAACGCATGTGCAGAATAAACTCTCTCTTCATTGAAGACAACTCTTTCAAGAAAGAAAATTTGCATCGGAATATAGCGTAGTGTATGCTATCCATTAATATTCACAGGCGTAATCCCATTGTTGTTTTTATTCTTATTAACAGAGAAAAACAATAGTAAATGATTTCTAGTCATTGCAAGAACGATTTATTAAAAGCAAGGGTTACAAGTCTAGCTGGCTAGCTGATTCTCCGCTCTTGCAAAATCTCCATCAGCATTACAAAGCTTTGATACTTAATTCATCTGTTCTATGAACGTGTAAAGAAGACATACAACATAAGCGAGAGAAATCCGCTGGCTGAATTACAGTAGAGGACAAACAAACTGGTCTGCTTCTTCTTCTTCCCTGCTTTAGTTTATTTGAGAAAATGTTTTCTCATTTTTTGCTTTTAAGAAGCAACTTCTATTTGGCTTCCTCCTTCGCTGACGGGCATGAAACTCACCCGTTTCTGCAACCATTTTAGAAACAAATGAAGCCTGATCAGATTATATAAATAAGAGCTAATTTTTCTGTTCATATTCATTAATTAAACAGAAAAAAAAATAGTTAAAAATATACGCGAATGCATGTCTAGGTTCAAAATGAGACAACAATATTTCTCTTTAAAAAAGAATAACTATAGACTTGATCAATCAAGGCATTTTCTTTTTCTTTCTTGAATCCGTCTCCTTTTCTGTATTTGTGTAGCTTTCTTCCTATACATGTAGGAGAAGGAAAGAAGTCTAAACCAAAACATGGTAGTTGAGATTAATTTGATCTTTCTTTCCACCAAGCTAGCCACGTATTTGGTAGCTGAGGTTTGTCCATGCAATGCCATTGGAGCTATTAAATATATCGTGATTGTAAATTGACAAAGCATATATTGCATATTAATTAATGACTTAGTTTACTGTTCAATACTTTAATTAATCCTTCCAAATATGCGGCAGTAATTAATCCTGAATTAGCTTGGAATTTGTTTTCACTAGCTACCCATTTAGCTCTAAAAGTTCATTATGGATTATAATCGAGAGAATACTCAATCAACGTTCTAATTCTGTAGTACCATGTCACTTTGTTGAAATTTTAGTTGTTGCATTTTTGAAATAAAACCACTATAAATTCATTCTCAGTTTGAGCCGGTGGCGGTTGTATTAAAAATAACTGATATGAACCACACCCAAATCTAAAATTATTGATACATTAAGTTGGATAGGGGTGATACTTTAACAACTTGTCAAGGCCGCCTGATTCAAGTTATTAATGAATTGATTTGGAGATAGGAAGACAATGCATTTGGCCAAAGACCTGGAAGACAAAGAAGATTTTGACAAATCTCTATATTTACTTCATGCGTGAACACCATGTCCCCCACAATACAAAGTTAATGTCAATATTGAGTATTCAAATACTTGGTTTTTAGGTCTACCCACTATTGCCAAACGTACGCATGTTAATAAACAAATAATTAACCAAAAATGTCAACCCAGTGAGGCAATCATCAACGTTCTTCCTTGATCAATTATCATTTCTCCCGAATTTTCAAAAAAAAAGAAAAAGAACATGGCATGAAAACAGGATCGCTGTCTATAGAAACATTACCTCACGTGCCTTGAATCCTTTGCCAATTCTTGCACTTCCTCCATTATTGTTATTCCAATGCATTTGTTGCTGCAACAACAAACTATTCTTCCCCTTTTGCTCAATTTCATTTCTGGTGCTATTTCTTCCATTCTCAATGCAAAGTCCCAGAATTTTCTCCGCTATCTCAGCCTCGTTCTTGCTTTCTTTCATCAACCTGTCAACTTCAGCTTTCGGAAGCTTCATTTTCAACCTCATATTTCCCGCAGCTCCTCCTTTACTCTCCTCGGACAAACTGAAACTACTTTTCGGTTTCATGATCGAAAGATCTGACACCGATCTCCGGGACAGCATTAGACTCTCGAGCCTGTCTTTAGCACTCATGCTTATCACCGACCGAACCCTTCTCGGAACTTGCTCTTTCGGAGCATCTGGCAACTCTACCAAGAAGTAAAGCCTCTTTGGCTCCAAATTCTGCTGCAGCCGCAATGGCTTTGCCCGAATTCCAAAGTGTTTAAGTGCTTCTGATTCTAACAAAACATGTCCGGGATAATCTTTAACTACTTCTTCAGCTTTCACTGGTGTCTTTAACTTGATTGTCTCACCAGTTATCTTCATAACCTTTGTAGTTCTTTTCCCTCCCAAGCTGTTACCCATTTTGGCAGTTCTCCGAGATGTGATCTTACACTCTTTATCCTCAACAGGAAAACTGACAAAGTAATGGTGGGGGTAGGGCAAAGAAAGATAGATTAAAACTTATGCTAGTTGATGATTTATAAGGAGTCGTTCGTCAACAAAGGGAGCAAATTTGAAATGGGCCAAATGTTTGACAAAAGCTTTGGCTGTCAATCTAAATAACTAAACCAAGTATTTTAATTCTTTTTAATCCGAAAATTGATCCTATGAAGCAACTCAACAACAACCCATGTTCACATTCAACAATATTATATATATATATATATATATATATATATATATATATGAAGACATTTTCTAAACTTTCAAATTAAAGCCCGTGATGTGTGGAGAATGAAAAATGATGAATAAACAATCACTTTTCATTTTCTAGAGATCCTTGATGAATTCAAACTAGTCTTTCTCCGGTGTAAAATTCTGATTTCTTCAAAGTTTTTAACGAAATTATTAAGAATCATTTGCTAAACCGGCATCTAAATCAAAGTATATAAAAGCATTATTATATGTATATAATACTTCTAACATGACATGAGAGTTGGACAACCGACTACGAAACTTACAACTTGAAATGTCGAATTTGGAAAATTCTATGTTAAGATTTTTAAGTTCATAATCTTTAGGTACAAATCATTTTTTTTTAACCAAAGATTCTACCATTTTTATGACTGGATTTCATAAGATTTTTTTCTAATAAAAAAGAAGAATTTCTTAACTCATTCTATGTTGCAAACAATTATTTGATCAATTGCTCATTCATATTAAACCATGTTACCATATTACTTTGATTCTTTGTGATATTAGTTTAAAATATGTTACCGTATTTTAGCTTGTTAATCTTATAATATATTATATGATTAGTTTAAATACCTTTACCTATAAAAGGGTAAAAATTATAAACTAGTTTTATGAAATTTTATTATAGATATTTTATGAAATTTGTGATAATTTTATTTTATAGTAAGTTATATGAAAAGAGATATTTGGTTATCCTTTTATAATAAGTTGACTAAAATATAAAAATACTATTTATTTGTTTATTCTTCATAATTAAAAGACATAATTTACTCATCCTTATTTATTTTTTATTTTTTAATTTATATTGTATACATCTAATAATATAAAATTTCAATTAGATTAAAATAAATATTATTAGTATATTATTATATTATTTAAAAATAATTTATATTAAAATTTTTTAATATAATCATTGTGGTATAAAATGCTCTACTTAATACTATTTGAATATTTATATAATAAAAATTATTTTTTTAAATGTAATTCATAAATTTTATTTGGAGTAATAAGTAATTTTAAATTAATTTATCAGAGAATTAACATACGCACGTGTAAGGTAAGGATCAGGAGCCCTTTAACTTTACATAATTTCTTACGCTTATTTTTTAACAGTTAAATTAATACATTTTCAATTGTTAAAATTAAATTTAATTTGTATAATTAATATATTATAATTAATACATATCTATATTTAATCTCAAGTATCGAATAATTGTATCATAAAGATAATTTTTTTTTAATGCAGTTCATAAATTTCATATAGAGTAATAAATAATTTTAAATTAATTTATTAGATAATTAACGTGTGTGTAAGGTAAGGATTAGGAGCTCTTTAACTTCGCACAATTTTTTTATATTAATTTTTTAATCATTAAATTAATACACTTATAATAATTAAAATTAAATTTAATTCGTATAATTAATATATTATAATTAGTGCATATGCTATATTTAATTTTAACTATTGAAAGTGCATTAATCTAATAGTTAAAAAAATTAGCATAAAAAACTATATAAAATTAAGAGATTTTTGACCATTTCCCCCATATATATATATATATATATTAAGATATAATTTTATTTATTTTAATTTATACCTAATACGTTCTAAGGATGAATAAATTAGAGTATTACTTATAAAGAATAAATAAATAAATAGTTATTTACTTTTTAGCTAGTTAACTTATGGTTAAAAGTAAAGATAGTAATTTTTGACACTATTTGCCAAACCAACATGAGTTAGACACAAATTTGCATTAACTTAAAATGACATAATTGCTAAATAAGTAAACACAACACGATATAATTAATAATTATGTTAAATTTAAATTTAGAATTTTTGACACACGAAACTATTTATAACATAATTAATTATTTGAATAATTAAAATATATTAAATTATTTATAATTTAATAATTTTATTTTATATTTTTTAAAATAATTTAATTATATTTATCACGTTTAAAAGATATTTAATTATATTTTTAAAAATTAATTAATATTTGTGTATATAATATTATAAGTATTATAAAAATATATTACAACAAATAAATAATATAATTATAATTTTTTTTATTATTTAGTATTTATATTTTAAAATTTTTATATTTTTAATTATTAATATTTAAATTAATTTTTATTTGACACAACAACACGTATATAATTCGATATGATAATTTGAATTGTTAACTCTAGTTAAAGGGAAAATAATTGACTCTTTTTATAAAATCTAATATAAATTAAAAATACTAATAATTATCATAGAAGATACATAACAAACTCCTCTATTTTTATTCATGAAATATAAGACTTAGTATCAGCTTTTTCAAACTAGATAATGATCTCATATTCAAGCAAGAGGACAATTCCTAATGCTTATCAAATGCCGTAACATATGGAGGAGAATTAAAGAAACATAGTTACCTAATAATATTTTGTCACATCTTAAACGAAATAGCGAACGCTAATCACGGGGAAAATCCAGGACTTGCTGTTGAAATTCAATTAACTATGTAGCATGAGGAAATTTGACTTTGAGTGCTTGTGTTTCAGGTTTTTCAACATGAAACTCTTGTGTGTTTGAATTATGGAAAGCTAATTTGTCATCGTACACCAACTCCTCTTTGTTAATTTTACGTACGAATTTTCATCATTACTGAAATAAAATGACATCACAAATATATATATATATATCTGCTAAATTTTAAATTAAATCTCGTGATTGATTTTCTCCAAAAACTTTTGAATTTGAATGTTGAAACTTGGTCCAATTCTCTAGTCTCTGCTTATGATCTAAGTGTTGATTCTTTCAAGATCAGCTTGGAGGAGCAATACCGCGTGCAATTTTCGAGTAAATAAATATACAAATTACCTTTGATACAAGTAACCTGAGAAGTCGGTCATACAAATTTTATTTATATAAATTAATATATCAATATTATATTATTATTATTAAATATTTTATACATAATTATTTTTTATTTTAATAAAAATTTATTTTAATCTAATAAAAATATAAAATATTTAAAAATACCATTATATCAAATTATACGTATGAATTTACATAAAAAATTGTATAAGAAAATAATGTATATGGTTTTAGAGTTTATTTTTTTCTTGTTCATGCAATATTTTGTTTTTCAAAAAAAAATGGTACTAACACTTGATTGCTATAAAAGTTGTTAAAAGACGCAAATTTACACAATTTGTTGTAGAAAAAAAAATTGTATAATTAATGTATTGGAATACGGAAATACTTTGTATTTAAGCAATTTTTGACCTTAAGAATTGCTAGTGGTAACGGCAAATTTCCAAGAAATAATGCACAGGGGAGATTATAATTTTATTTCCACTAGCCGGATAAGAATCCAACGCATGTGAAGTAGGAGAAAATTTTGACCAAAACTTTTGACTGTAATAAAACATGCCAAAAATGTTGTTTTCTGCGAGGAAGAACTATGACAAAATTGTTTCCAAATACAGAAAACATTAATCAATCTGTTGTCAACAAATTCAAAGGCTTCACTGTTTAAGCAATGCATGCATATCAATTCAAACATATCCAAAATCCTTGTCATTTTCATTCATAACTTTGATTTCCCTATTTTTGTAGTCCTTATCTTATACCCAACATCTGTGTTTCGTTCAAAACGTCAAATAATAATTAGTATTATTTGTGTAAATTTATTCATAAAAATGTACGTGATAATATTTATTAAATAAAAATAAATTATATAATAATAATATCGTTAAATTTTATATAAAATTTTGTACCGTTATTATAATTTTATTGGAAATTGGATTATAAATTAATAATTATTTTTAAGGATGATGTACACGACGACAACTAGATGTACTAACTTGAATATATCAAGTTACCTCAGTTGTTGATTTTTCTTTTGTTATTGTTCAATGTTCATATAATAATGCCAAAGCAGTAGTAAAATTTCTCTCTTATCATCCACGTTTATTAAAATAAATAAATATTGTTGAGAAATGTTCATATAATGATGCCAAAGCAGTAGTAAACTTTCTCTCTTATCATCCACGTTTATTAAAATCAATAGATATTGTTGAGAAAAGTAATACTAATAAAAGAACAAAGGGGTTCTTAATCTTATCCTTCTCCTTTTTGCAGCTCATCCTGCTTTTCACTTTTGTACTTCTGAATAGGGTTTCGATTCATTGAACTATTCTAACAAACAATGTTACGAATGAATTTCTACGGCCGGCCAATACGGAAGCAGCCTCGAGTCTACGAAATTCTAAATAAATTCTTAAAAAACTGTTTCTATTAAATTTAATTTTAAACTAAAAAATAATATCCAAATATTCTTTAACTTAAAAGTTTCGATTTTAGACTAAATTTTAATGACCCAACATCATCTATGTTAAGCGTTTCATAACGCGGCTAAGAAACTGAAAAAATAAAAAACTTAAAGCGTATTTTTAGTCGATAAATTCTTTTGTTTGTTAGTTTAATTTATTTTTCTCCTTTGATGGGCAATTTTTTGTTCTTTCTCCCACTTGTTCTCATTTTCTATTTTCTCTTCTGCTTGTATGCTTTGTTATTATTATTATTATTAATTTGATACAATGATTTGATATCAAAAAATCAAAAAATACTTTCTACATCGCTTCTAATGGCCATTGTTTTGTAGTTTGATTTTATACCGCAACACCGCAAAACAACATATGGAAAGTATCAAGTTGTCGGATTAAACTAGAAGGAATACAAAAACTAAATAAATGTTCGGGTGAATTTATAATTTTAGACACTCATCAGATGAAGGAAACAAATACACAAAGAGCAATGAGGACGTTTCTTTTGATCTCATGTTCATAATTTCCTCAGTTTTTTGAGAACAAGAGGAATAGTATTGCAGTTATTGTCCAATAATTGGAATCAAAGAAAAAAAGGAATTAATAAGGAATAAAAATCTCTGGTACATGAAACTACACCTGTTGAAGCTGCTGCAATTTGCGAAGATGCTCCAACAATGAAGTAGCTTTCCGCTTGGCCCTTTCAGTGCCACTCTTTGTGAGCTCCGTTAAAGGTATGACGGCGCCAAGCCTGCTAATGCAGGTAAGATTTTCAGTGTCTCTCTTGCACAAGGAAAGTAAAATGGCGGTTGCATTTTCTTTGTTGCGCGGGAGTCCTGTTCTCAAAAGATCAATCAAAACCGGTATGGCGCTGGCTTTCACGATAGCAATTTTCGCCTCTTGGTTACTCGCTAGAACTGATAGTATCGTCAGCGCTTCGTCAACCATACAATTTCTTGAATCCGTTATCATCTTCAATAATGCTGAGATAATTCCTGCTCTTATGGCCCTGCCCTTGTTTCCCATATAAATGCACAAATTGAACAATGCTGTTGCAGCATCTTTCTTCCCTCTGGTGCTTCCGTTTTGGAGCAAATCTACTAAAGCTGGTATTGCGCCGGATGCACCAATTATTATTTTGTTCTCATCCAAAAGTGACAAGCTAAATAGTGTTGCTGCCGAGTTTTCTCTTGCTTCCATGCTTCCGGCTCTGAGGATTTGGACTATGGAGGGAATGGCACCAGCAAGCATTATGAGTCCCTTGTTGTTTTCATATATGGAGAGGTTAAGAATGGCAGTCACCGCATGCTCTTGTGTTATCACATCATCTGCAGTTAAAAGGCTAACCAAAACAGGAATTGCTCCTGCTTCTCCAATTAGCACTCTGTTGTCGGTACTTCTTTTAGAAAGGGATCTGATTTCGGCCACAGCAGATCTACGTTCCTCAACTGATCGGCTTGAGAGTTTGCGGATCAATGCCTCAATGGCTACCACATCTCCGCTAACATCACGGAAAGAGCCATCGCTCTTCTTTATCTTCCCATTAGTTAGTACGCTAGGCTGCTCAATATTGTGCGTAGTACACCACTGAGTAATTAGGCTTCTCAGAACATAGTTTGGGGTGAGTGTCGTGTGTTCAAGCTTCTGCTGTGTTTTTGGACATGTTACATTGCCGCAATCTATCCATCTCTGTATGTAAGATCTCTCATATGTCTGCAGTTTCGTTACCAAAAGAAATCAGAAGTCCCGCATGATAAACAAATGAAGCATAGTAAGTTTTAGAAATTCCATTTGAGATCGTTATGCATACCTGTCCTGTTGCGACAATAACAGGATCCCTCATTAGTTCTAACGATATAGGGCATAGAAAATCGGCAGGAATTACAAGTGCATCAGGCTTCTTAATTTCATCCATGCTCTTAGCGGCTGAATTCTCGTGCCCATCTACATCCATATCAGTTGATGGACAGACCTTTTCCAATTGATTCATCGTCTGGTCAGCATTACAGCCTTCAGATTCGATACCAACTGGAATATTATCTGGCTTTGCTTTAACTTCATGATTTGTAATACTTCCTTCATTCACCATTGGCTGGGATAAAGCATGAAAAAAATTCCTTGAATTCAGAGACCCATATCTGTCCGCGGTTCGTTTCAACTGAGCTCTCACCAGTGCAACCTGGTAAAAGAATCTTATAAGCATATATCCAATCAAGACCAAAGCAATCTTGCTTCTCTCAAAGTAATAAGGTAATACCTGTTCTTGAACTTCCTCGGAGATGTCAAAACGATTATATGGTATGTTCCCCAAAGCTTTCTCAAGTTTCCAAGTCACGCATAGAAATTGGAAGGAGATTTTCTTTACAGCTCCATCCTTAAATCAAGATATATAGTAAATTTCAGAGATGCACCTATAAATATACAAACGAATGCGCATGACTGCAAGAAAATATCAGCAAGAGTAAGCCTTCAAATCTCTATAGTTAGAAGACTACTGAAAGCATTGATTTTTCAGATCTTCGTCGTCAAAGGAATGAATTTCATCTCTCATAATCCACAACATTTCAAGCCCGCTGATGATCATTTTTTCCAGTTTTGGATGTTAAAATTCCTAGCAAATTTGAACGTATATGAAATTTTCTAGTACGAACTTGGCTTTCATGATCTGCCTACAGTTATAAGAAACAAAAATATATTTGGATACAACCTTTAAGAAAACTTCCAGATTTCAGATTGTGTTTAAGGTTGTATCCGAAAACTGTTTCCAAAAACACACAATGTTATCCATGTTCTCAAACCAAAGAATTAAATCATGCATTACAAATAAAAGAAAACTAGTTTTCAGTTTCTCAGTGTCACAATCTCCCAGAATTCTGTAGCTACTTAGTCCTACATTAATTTGCGCAATTTTCTTGAAAAATTAAATTAATTAAATTCAACAGATGATCATATAAATGATATCAATATATCACATTGTTGAATTGAACTTCAAAAGTTTCAGAATCTAATAACTTATATAAACAATAAATAAGACAAATAAATGCTTACAGATGAGTTACTAGAACTGAAGCTGCAGGCAACAGATAGCAGTCTCTTAGCAGCCTGGAGAGCCACAACCAGATCATTCCACCAGCCACATGAACACAACGATGTCGTGTAAGAAGAGGACTCCGGCGTCAACAAATCCAGCGGTCCAGAATCCCTGATCTCCTCCAACAAATTCTTCAACAGCGCAATCCTCCTCAGGAGATCCGTACAATCTTTCTTTAACACTCCACACCCATTTCCACAACTCATTCCAGTAATCTCTCCGACCACATCCAGCATAGCCGCCGCTGCCATCGGGCCTCCTGCCATTGCCATGCGTAGAAATGCAGTGGGGAATTAAGAGGTACCCAGATGAGGAAAAGGGAGAAAGAGTATTCGTTCGTCAATTTATTTGAGTTCTTGAGGGTGAGAGAGAGATTCGCGGTAGGAGAGAACAATAGGATACAGTTGGAATTGGATTATTATGAAGTGTATTACAACAGCTGCTGCTAGTACAAGTCTTCTTACAAGTCTTAGCTTTTACAAGGATCAACTCCGCGTTTGTGTTCTGCCTCGTAATTTTACTCTTGTTTCGGTTGTGATTGCGAAAGCTGCCAGAAATTGGTGACAGCCTGTAAAAGGCCGTTATTATTGTTATTGACGTTGCCCATCATTTTGTATTTCTTTCTTTTTTTTTAATATATTTACTAAGTTATTTCAGAATTTGTGGCCCCGACAAAATTATAATTTATATATATATATATATATATTATTTTTTATTTATTAAAAAATTATTTTTTTAACGTACAAGCGCGCATACGTGCGTAGCTATATGTTTCATTTGTGGACAAGCTAAGATCTTAAAATGGTGACCATGGAAAGATAACATACAGCTTGTCTTGTTTGTGAAATAATAAATTGTGGATTTATTATCGGTTACAGGTTTATTGTGTAACTCATAACAATATATATTTAACTTATAACGAAAAATAGAGATAGAAGAGCATTAAAAATGTGGAATTCATGATTATTTAGTTGCAAAATTTACCTTATTTGATTATTATTCGGTTTAAAAATATTTTAAAAAAGAAAAAAAGAAAAAAAAATTGATTTTAGTATTTGTGTTAGGTATCTGCATGGTAATGCTAGCTCTAGCTAAACAAAGTTTTCTTTTCTAAAAAGGTGGTATGAATTGGAAGTTGCCTGAGGTCAATAATACAAGAAGTTTGTTTAAGGTGTTTATGCTTTCATTCCAATCACCTCCCGTAAAGGAAGCAATGCTTACTTGTTTACTCAGGTTCATGCATTCTAGTTGTCACTTTGACGAATGCAAAGAGAAGTTGATGATGGAGACAAGAAACGTGCACCGAATTTTAAGTCCTTAATTTTCTTTGTGTGTGGGTTGGGGTATTTGTTGTTGAATCTTGTTGTTAATTTCCAAGCTCCTTACTCTCTCAAATATTATTAAAAAATCTTGAATTGTTGAATTGGTTTTGTTTTTACCAACCAAATTTATCCATTTGTTTGATATGTTAGACGGCCGTTGAGATATTGTGCTGTGAATTAACGTGTCTCCGTAACTTCGAAATAAATCAATCCCATAACATTGAAAATTTTAATTTATAAATACATAAATTGTCTGTTTTTTAAATAGAATCTTTAACCGTTGTCTTGGTTTTTAATTTTCTTTTTTGTGAAAAATAATTTTAATTTAAATAATAATTAAATATATAAATTTAATCAGATTTAACATTAATCGCTTAATATTTTAATTTTTAATTATCAAAAAAAATAAAATATTATTTTTATTAAATTTAATATAAATTAAAAAATAAGTAATAATATACAAATTTTTTAATTTTAAAATTTTAATTTAACATTCATGTCAATTATTTTAAAATAATTATAATTTAAATCTTTAAATTTTTTTAAAAATATACAATTAAAATAAAAAATTATTATTGTTCACATGTAATTGAAAAAGATTGAATTGTTCTACGTAAAATTAATATTGTGCAAAGCATTTTAATTATATAAATAATAAAATATAAATTAATATTGATAACGAGATATAACCATTGATTTATCGTTCGATTTTTAATTATATGTTTAATCTTAATTCTTAAATATGGTTTTTCCATTGGTCAGTCCGATAAGTCAACAAATTGTGTTGATTTAATTGCAGGCCTTGCCTTGCCATAACTTTCAAATTTGAATTGTTTACAAGTTAACTCTTAATTAATTAATTTTAATTAACTAATTAATATTATTATGATTAAACCGATGTGAAAATGCTCTTGGTTCAAATTCAATTCAAATCAACCAATTCAAGGCATCGTATTGAATTGATCGAAGTTTATTCCTTGAAATCGTTTGATTTATAATTAATTTCTTGTTTTCTTATTTTATTTATTGTTGCTTGTTTCAAACGACATGTCATGATTTATATACGACGGTTTTACTTGATTTCTAAGGACTTGCCATTTGTCACAATTAATTGTTAAAAATGACTTGACGTTTTAACTAATTTTTACTAATGACTTGTCATTGAATCAACCAACCGACTTGTCATATACCTACACATTACTCGAAAGTCACTTAACATTCAAGTGGTGAATGACTTGTTATTAATCCAATGATTTATTAATAAGGAAAGTGCTTTACTACAGAGATTGATAAGAATAATTAGAATTATAAATATTAGATTTATAATCAATATTGTTTATAATTAAAATAAGATGTATTTTTATTCAAAAATAATAATTTTTTATTTAATTTAATACAAATTCTTATATAAATTCATTAGTCTCGTAAATTCTTGTAATGTTAATTAGCAATAAATATTTAAAAATAATAAAAAAATAAACTTAACTCAAAAATATTAAAAATTTAATTCAATTAAGTTTTGAATTAAGTTAAGAAATTAGACTAAATCGAACTTGATTTGTAAATTTATTCATTATGTATATTATATTTTTTATAATTTTATATTTTATAAATAAATATTAAATAATTTGTCTAAATATTTTTTTCATTTAATCTATATATATTAAATAATTTAAATTCTTTTATATTAAATTAATTTATACTTATAAAATTAATTAAATTATTATTTTAATTATTAAATTAGCTCATTTAGGCCGGCGAGCTCATCAAGACCCAAGTTTGCGTGGATCAGCCCCTCTTGAATGTAAAATTGTCCTTCTTAGAAAGGTGTTATAGGCCCAAATAGAGACAGCTAAAGCAGGACTGGATGGATATCTTTCTACTTGTTACAAGGACAGCTCCCCAAATTTTGCGTTCCAGTGTCACTCTTTCACACTATTTCGTTATAATTTTTAATTATTTCGATGTAATTTTCAATTTTTCTATAAAAAAAAATTAAAAGAATACAACAAAAAATTATAATAAAAATTAAAAATAATTTATAACTATTGATTAAAAAGCATAAAAATTTTGTTGTAATTCATTTTAATGAAAAAATATTATAATTAATGAATCCAAATATAAGATTATAAAAATTAGAAAAAAATTTCCTACGGAATATGAATTTTGAGAGAAAAAAGAAAAAAAAAGGTGGGATTCAAATTATTCGAAAAAAAAATTATGATTTAATCTCATTATAATTTGGTCGAATAGGGTATTGAATATTTTAATTGAATTATTTATAAATATTTATATTTAATATAGAATCAAAGTCATTGAGAGAAGCTTCAAAACTTTTTATTTTTATTTTATTTGAAAGAAAGAAGAAATCTTAAAATTATTTGATGATTTATCAGATTCTTGCCGGTCCCAAACAGAAAAGTGATGGGAGAAAATATGTGGTAAACATGTATGCTTAATTCTTATAACTTGTTTTCGACTCTTCTTAGTTGTTTATTAGCTCGAGGTTTAATAAGATTTGCACCAAATCAGCATTCTAAGAACGTGATATTCCCATTGGAGAATTCCTAACTACATGCAGATCTGAATATGAAAGTTGGCAGTCCACGTCTGTACAGCTTTTAACCTGCATGTGTAAGAAAGTGGACAAACCTGACAATGCCCTTGTACTATGACCAAACAATGCTTGGCACAATTGAATGAAACACTAGGCTTGAATTTTCTAGGCTTCCAAACATCAAAATATTGCAAGAGAAGAATACAGCTGGATGCACGTTGAATAGAAATGCATGCATGGAGAAAAATCACAACCAACGCGAGCAAGTTCACAGAGGAAGACTTGCAGGTAAGAATATTTGGACAACCTAAACTTTTGTGTATCATACAAATGCGACCAATGGGCAAGACAATATTGTTATCAAATTCAACCAAATAATGCAAATAGAAATTAAAATAATTCTAAAATTTTAAAGTGAAAAAATTTTTTTAAAAAATTATAAAAAAGTGAGTAGCATATTATACTAAAATAAAAAAAAATAATTATCACAACATTTGTTCTTTAAAATTTTAAGATATTATATTGGTTAGCAAATATAAACCACACACTCAATATATACCATCAACTATAAGCTATAACCATACTCTTTAATGGCAAGCAAGTTGTTTAGTGAAAATGGGTTCAAGGTTTGGATTTTTTTTTATAGAATGTTATTTTGATTTTAAATTTTGAATTTTGATTTGGTGTTAGTAAATACACCCAAAATGTAAGATACATGAAATAAATTATAACAAAACACTCACTATTCATTTTTTAAAAAAATAATAATTCACTTTGAAGTCAACTTTTTTATACTTTATTTAGCAATTAATGAATTTCCACTAGTCCTTAGCAACAAATACAAAGAGGGGAAGATTCCCTCTAATTGAGGGCATTTTCGATTACGATATTGAATGGTAGATGTATGGGCAATAGCATAATCCTAATAAGAAGTAATTTCCCAAAAAAAAATCAATTCAAGACAACAATGACGTGCACATGCAACTATATATATATATATATATATCTTGTGATCTCACATTAGTTGGTAGTTTGACATGCACATGCAACTACTACCGTAGAATGAACAGCATCATATTCCAATAACCTCGATCAAACATCTATTTTGAATGTTTGGTACTTGACACTACATTGTATGAAATTCGACATGAAATTACAAGATATCATCCGAATTTCATATGAATTCTCAGACAAAAGCTGTTACTGGTACATTGAGGGTAAGAAATTTCCTTTACAATATATATGGATGGAAATTGTCTGATCTTCGTGAATTTAAGAATCGGTCCCAATAGAATCTTCTCCGCGTTTCTTTTCATATTGGATACTCTTCCTACCTTTAATGTACTGTCCTTGGTAAGCTCATATTTATCCTGATGATTAATATTCATAGACCCTACGTACGTAAATTTATTAATTTAATTTTAATATATAGAAATCTAGATCTGAAGATGTCAAATTCTTCTTTAATTCGCATGTCATACCACTATTAATTTACCATGTTTTCCTTTCTAGGAATCAAATTTCTCAAGTTTAGGCAGAAAACATTAAATTCAATTACACCAAATATTGCATACAAGATTAAAAGTAACCATGAATTCAAAATGTGGTGACGTTCGCAACTATACTGATTAAGGAATTTACCTGATTAGTTATCCATTATTCCACTCACTGATGGATGTATGTTGATCAAGGTACAAGAATTTCCTGCTAAAATTTACAAGGAGACAAACTCTCAGCTGCTAACTAACTATAAACTTCGAAAGCTCAGCCAATTTGCAAGACCATTTTGCGTGCCTTCAATGGTAGAGTATTAAGGAAAGATTTCTTCTTCAATTTTAAGATATCTAGGCTTCAGCTGCATGTTAGAGAGTGTCTTCTCTTTAAAAGGCACCACAGATCTTAATAATTTCTGTCATCTCTGTTGCATTATCTTCTGTCTCGAGGAGAAATTGATTAATCATTGAAAGAGAACAAGAGTAGGAGAAGGAGCAACTACTTGTTCCTTTATATCAAGCTCATTAGTATTCCTTTCCTCTTTAGCCTTACCAGGCGAAGGAGTAGAAGGAGTGGTAATTGAGAGATCGAGGTTCAAATCAGGCAAGCCACATGGCTCATCCTCCAAGCAACTTCCAGCATCAGACGCTTGATCTTTGTCGACGCCGCCACCGGCGTGGGATTTCACTGCAAGCTGCTGATTAGTTTCAACTTTCAGACCAGAAGATGTTGCACTAGTAGAATTATCTGGGTTTTGAGGACGAGGCAGGCTGTGGTGTAATTTATGATTATTTGGATCAATTCCCATATTTATAAGCTTTCTTCTTAAATGAGAATTCCAATAATTCTTCACTTCATTGTCAGTACGTCCAGGCAATCTGCCAGCTATAAGTGACCACCTGCAAAACATTACCAGCGTCGAGAATTTTTTAGCGTAAATGTAAAATGGTACATCAGCCGTGTTGAAAAATGCATATTGTTTTCTGATTTTGCTTAGTTAAGAAATTAAAGAGGAAATTACGTTGGGGTATTATAGATTGTACCTGTTGCCTAGGAGTGCATGAAGCTTGATGATGAGATCTTCTTCGTCTTCAGCAAAGTTTCCTCTTTTAAGGTCAGGTCTCAAATAGTTTATCCATCTCAGCCTGCAACTTTTACCACAGCGAAGCAGGCCTGACCAAGAAAGGAAAGAAAAAAATAACATTAATATTTTTCTTACTGGAGATACATTCATTAAGATCCTCATAGTTGTTAATGATAGTATATGATTCTGAATAAATTGTTTACATTTTCTTATCTAATAATCATCAATTACAAACTAGTATTTTGTTCAGGAAAAGCTCAGTTCAAGAGAGAATCTTCGTCCTCTGAAGAAGATGAGGAAGAAGAGCAGGTTTTTATTCTCAAATTATTTCCTATTTTAGTTTATGGGTAGGATTTTTATGGTTGTATATGATTACTATATACCTGCAGACTGAGGGAGAGTACGCCAACAACCTTCGCCATGTTTACGAATATAATCAATGAGCTTCTGGTCTTCCTGCTTGGACCAGGCTCCTTTGTTCGTGTCTTGCTTATCACAGCAAGGCTTTCTCATTGCACGATCACAACTCCTAATTTTCTGCAGAATCCCTAGCCACTACCCTAAAGAAAATGGAGAGAGAGAGAGAGAGAGAAGCTAAAGAGAAGATCCGAAAACGATGAATTGGGGGAAAAGAGAAGAGCGATGTAGGTATTTATTGGGGTCGTTTAGACACAGAGAAAGCAGAGGGAAAGACTTGGACCGGTGGTTTGGCTACGCGTGATTCAGTGAGAGACTTCACAGGGAGAGCAGTAAGGAGAGATGAAGGTTGGAGAGTTTGACAAGTTTTATTTGCGCGCGAGCGTGTTAGTTGCCGTTAAGTATAAGTCCTTGTCAATGCATTTAATTAACAAAATATTTTTCAAAAATTAAAAAAAAAGAAATTATGAAATAAGATCCAATAATTTAACCATTTAAAAAAAAAGCACTTTTAAAGAAGTACATACTAATCAAATGCTTTTATATAAATACTATTTCAATTTCACGTACTGTTATTATATATAAATTTCAAGTGATGTAATTTTAAAAATATATTTTACAGAAAGAATTCTGAAAACGACTGTTTAATTGTTTAAGATTTTTTATTTGATAAAAGGAATGAAATTAATTTTACATGATAAAAATAAAATTAAATAAAAGAGAAGTTGGGATTGAAGAATTAAGAAAATGATAATGACAGAAAGGAAGTTGGCAATGCAGCATGTTTTTCACATTGACTGACAGTTTCCAATGTTTATCATCATGTATAATAAACTATTTTAACAACATAACAAACAGTCCAGTCCTGTCCTGTCCTCTGTCTTCGGCTTTCCTGTCCTTAAACCCCACCGCATATCGTCATCCATTTCCAGTAAAACTATTCACCAATCAAAACACACCTTCATACAACAGCAACTACTGTTGTTTGAGATTCGGTAACCAAATATCATTTTAAAAATTAGATTTAGAGACGTGGCCGGCGATTAACAGTATCTGAAACAAGCTTCGTTATTATTAACGAATGAAATTGGCAGTTGGTACGACCCTGTCTAACCGCAAAATAAAATATGACGGATAATGATTAAAAATATATACATGCAAGTATGCCCCGTGCGTGCATACGTACGTGCGCGCGTGTATAATTTAATTATAATATAATAAAAAATATTTTTAATTTATATTAATTATTTAATTTTTAAATTTTTATATAATATTTTAATTTATTTTAAAATTTTTTTTCATAATTCAAATTTAACACTAAAATATACTTAATAAATCTTAACTATATATAGTTTAAATTATAAAAATACATACTGCCTTTTTCTTTGTTCTCTTCAAGAGTCGTATGTATAGAAAACACACAATCCTAAATACCAAAGCCTTACCATCAAATATATTTGATGAATGTGTAATCAAGTAATGCATCCAAGAATAAATTTTGCAGTACCTAATTGCTAAGGGACAATATAAAACACCCTAACGAACTTATAACAACATGCAATAAACAGAATCTAACAACATTAGCCTTCCAAACCCAACAACCCCTCCTTTGTATTCGAGTATTATTTCTTGTAATATTTCTTCTTTGAAATGATAGATTTATAGTCCTTGTCATACGAGCCGTATTTCTAACATGATGCACATGGAATTTAATTATAATGTGTTTGGAAACTAAGAAAGTGAACTGAAATTCTTCTTTTTGTTTCTTTGTCTTCAACTCTATAACAAAATTCAAAAATTAAAAGAATGTCTTTGGTGAATGGATGAATTTTATTTATTTGTATTTAAAATATAATGCAATGAATACATACGTAAAAATAATAATAATAATAATAACAATAAAAATCATTTACTATATATTTATTGTATTTTCTTATTTAAATATTATATTAAAAAATATAAAACTCGTGAAATATACATTAGTAGTTTCAAATTAAACCAAGGAATTCGAGGCAAAAACTACTTCAACAATTAGTCACAGCCATTCGGTGTGAACTGGATAAGATATGATTTAGGACACTGACAGACGAGAGATATCGATAAGAATGATAGGAACCAGAAGGTAGGGAAAGGTAACCAACAATGCATGCACTAAATTTCGGCAGCAAAGGAGTAGTTGTGACGACGGCCGTGAGTCTGTAAGTAGAAACCCTAGTTACTCAATTGTGATGACCTTAACTTCGTGACATCATTTCATCTATGTAAGTATACTTAGCCTAAAATACATTAACTCTAAAATATTATATTTCATTTTTAAAATTCTTTTATAAATTGTTTTAAATTTTTTGTTAAAAAATATAAAATACGTAAAATATATTTTAATAAAATTCATACACATAATATCTTACTTTCAAATTTATCAAATTAAATTTTTTTCATTTACTTGTTTAATGCAATTTTAGGCATTTTGATAGAAATGCTCATGAATATTTATCAAAAAAATCTCCAAGAATATCAAAAATACGGTGCGATAGTATTTTTTGTTAATAAACTTATTTTATACGAGAAAGTAACTTTTAAAAAATACTTTAATTAGAGAAGAAAAAAAAAGGGTTAGGTATTTTATTTTCAATCATGCCCACTTGTACCTGAATTGCCAGTGAACAACATTTTCCCACCAAATTTTCAAAGATTGTATAGTAATTGGCTAAGAAAATTACAAGTTAATTAGCCTCCACTGAAATGTTACAGTCTGCCTTTCAGTTAATTATTAAAATAAATTATAGTTTGACTCATAAAACCTAATTTGCTTAGATTAAAGAAGAATTTATAAATGTAAAAATTATTATCATAATATATATATATTTTTTAATATTATCATTCTCACTCCTTTTTTTTTATTAAACATTTTCGACACTCATTTTACTGTTAATTACTTGTCATAAATACAAAACAACTTAAATTTAATCATCTTTTTCTTTCAATATTTTACATATTTTTTAAAATTTATGTAATTCTTTTTTATTTTAATCATCTTTATTTGAACAAGAAGATAAATTAAAAAAATTTATCATTTAAATTTCTTAAATACAATATTTATTTTTTAATGTTTATTTCTGTCGAAATTAATTTTTTTTAGCAAAATAAATATGAAAAGTTGGTTTTATGATCTGTTAAATCAAACATTATTATTAACCAAGCTAGGGCTTTTCGTTCGTACATAAACCAAAGTGAGTTCGAAGAAACTGACCCACCTAATCCAAAACAAACCAATGAAAGGATGATATGTTGCTCTTGCGAGAGTTGAACCCTAAATATGTACAAGTTTATTTACAAATTTGGAACCATGGTTGGGACCACAAGTACTTCGTGGTTTGGTTTCACTAATCATGATATTATAAGCAGCAAATGCATTCCTCAATCAACCAGTTCAACTACTACACAGACCCAGACAAGCTTATTTCATACAACAAAACTTACTTGTCGTTCAGCACGGGTTTCTCGTGTTCATGTTGGAAAGATTGGTGAGACTTGAGATCATATATTGGATTGGAGAGCAAACCGTGGTCATTAAATGCATGAGTTAGGTTTAGAAAGTGATGAAACTCAGTTGAGTTAACTATTTGATGGATAATGGAACAGTGGACACTAGTTGGGTCACTTACCATCTACATACATCTGTTTGGGTTCCAAGAAAAAATGCAGGAAAATAAAAAATGTCTTACATAATTGTTTTAGTTGAAAGCAAATTAAACTACAACCTTACATTATTTCTATTTAATGCATTTTATACTAGGTTTCAATTACAATATTTTAGCTATATTTATATAATGTAGAAAAATAAAATTATTTTAATTATTTTACACCTTTGATTAGTTAATTAATAATCAAAATTATTGAAGATACTTTCAATTAATTTTTATTAGATAAACATCTATATATGGGTTTTCTTTTTAAAACCTTGCAAGAGGTATGTGGAAATATAATATAAGTTATTTTAATTTTTTTTAATTTTTATTAATTAATTAACAATCAAATATAATAATTTTATCATTAAATAATACTTTTTATTAATTTTTTTAAACAAATATATATGTATATATATTTTTTTATTAAATTTAAGATAAAATACATTAAAAAAATACTCCTAAAAAATTATGAGATTGTATTATAATTAATATAATTTATTTTAAAAATTGAACTTGATAACAAGATACTAGTATTAAAGAAGTAATTATACATAATGAGATTCTTAATTGTTACTTCTTGGCTGAACTAATTGACATAAAATCAGTGCAATAATGCTAAACCACAATTCTATTTACGATGGAGTGTAAGAGTCAAACTATGCTGGCCACATGCACATTTCTTGTATCTTATAAGAAATGGACAGATCTGCTACCAAAACTAAACTAATAATTCTTCCTAGATAATGAATTAAAACATTAAAAAAAAAGGCTGGGCTTTCAAGAAAATTTGTAATTAGTAACCAATTAACATGACTATTAGATCTAATTAATCTGTTGATTTCGATGATAACACACATTTAGAGAATCTTACTCTCAAATAGTATTAATGTTGAAGAGCCTAGAAAGTGTTGATTGCAATTATATGGCTAATAGTTAATGAATTACAAACATGCACTTTTAATTTCGATATATTAAGATATCGCTTGATATAAAAATTATTATAAATAATAACATTATATTTTTTTAAAAAAATTCATATGAAAGATCGATATTAAATGAGTTTACAATATAAATGAAATTGAATAAAGAAAAAAAAACTTAAAAGACATTTAAAAGAATTATGATATTATACTAAGTTATCCCTTGATTTAAAAATTTTAAATTTATATTTGAGAATTTAAATAATAATATTAAACTCTAACATAATTAACATAAATCGCCGGTTAATTTAAAATTTGAAGAAGTAGGCACGAAATGAACTCCAACAACAAATGAAGAAAGCAGACTTCTACCCATAACTCCTCGTATTTCAACTAAAGAAAATTTCAAAACCACTATCTAGTCAAGTAAGAAGAACAAATTCACAATTAATGAATAATTTTGAGCAACATTTATCTAAGAATTTCATATTATTATAACTAAATTCTATTAAAATAAATAAATTTATGATACAATGAATTATAAGATTCCTAATAATTGATTGATTGAAATAATGAAATCAGTACTGGTCCATCATTTTTCTCTTTTTCCTCTACTTTTAGAAAGAAAGAAATAGTCAACTATTACGAAGTACATGATGTAACCAGTTTGATTATAAATAACAAAAGAATACGACTTAGTGTCATATTTTTTATTTAACAAATGATGGGAAAGGAAGAAGAAGAACAAGAAAGAGATGATTGAGGATAAGGATATTGATTTTTCAGTGACTCAGCTTACTCCTACAATAATTCATCCATGGATTTTGTGTTGGACTTTACCAAATTTGATTGTCACGTATGGCAGATGCTACCAACTACAACTAATGATTTAATGAATTTTTATTTTAATAGAAAACATATTAACTTCCAACAACTTAATCCTAGCTCGGTTAAAGCGTGCGGCTGTTAACCACAACGTCGGAGGTTTAAGCCCTCCCTCCCTCTAGCACAAATTATTGATTTTAATTATTATCCGGGACTTCTTTGTTATAAATATAAATACATAAAAAATATCGATCTGGATGTTATTATCCAAATTTTTATTAAAAAATAATTATTTTTTTTAAAATTTAATAAACTATTAGTATAAATTTTGTATCTCTACATGTCTACATTTAAAACTTGTTACGATGTTACCATTAACTCAACTATAATCCATGAGTTAAGAATTATTCTCAAAGAATTAGGAATTATAATAAAAGAATAAAAATTAAATAAAAATAATTAATATTTCAATATCAAATACACTCTAAATAAACCCAATCAATTTTCTTAAAATTTTTATCACCAATTTATATATATATATATATATATTTTTGATTTAACAAAAGTTAAATCTAATTTAAGATATAATGACAACCGAGAGCTCACACACCACTTACTATTTTTTTCATGAATTAGCGTGTGCCAAAAGGCTAGCAAATATCGAGAGGGAGGATTCAATTACTGGCGCTTTGAGCAATCACAAAATTACAATGAATGGATGCATAAAGCAAGCAAGCAAACATGCATTAAAACAATAGACGGACGGAAAAGCTGAGAAGAAAACGACATTTTGGCAAACGACACAATTGCACAAGGAGAGGCCACAATTATGCGGCCTGGTTTGTTAGGTATTGTCACATCCTACGTTTGGCATTTAAATGCTATAACTGTATGTAAGCTAAGAAAATATCTCTTCAAACTCCAATATGCCACCTTTGGTGTGCTTAGAAAGCTGTCTGCAACCACAGATCCTTTTATTTAACTTTTACCAGTCATGCTACAATACAATATCTGTATTGTAGTAAACACAATAAAAATTATGGGAACATCAATTTTTTGGTACCATTGGATTGCATACAATTCAATGGTTCAAATGTAACGTCTATATCATACTGTAGCTGTAACCAGCCTTCATTATCTATGTGACTTTTTAGACGCTGGAAGGCTGCGAGACAGGATAGCCCATTAGTGGTAAAACCATCCCATGTTGTTAGGGATGCAAATGAATAATTACAAACAATAGACTCAAAAACAATAACTTCAAGGAAAAAGATATGAAAATGATCCCATTCAAATCACAATATAATGTATTTTGCCGACCAACGGACCAAATCATCACTAGCTCAGGTTCACTGTAGAGATTTTAGTGATGTGTGTAGTAATGGCAAAGGAGTTTGTTCGAAGGGTGTGTAACAGTGAAGGATAAGATAGTTATGGTAACAAAATCCGTGGACTACATTCTTTTCACGATCGGCATCAAGCGAGCTCAATCACTCAATTTTATTGCCGGCCAAATGATGCAACAATTTCATCAGAGTTGACCATTATTACACTACACTGGACCAAACTAATGCTATAGAAGTCACAGAATTGACTTGCTGTTTTATGTAACATCAAGAAAATTAAAACATTACTCATCAAAATACAAGGTTTTTCAACTACCTTACAATGACGATTTGGTATTGGTGATTCCAGTTAAAACCAGTAGTAGTTTCAAAATTGCTTCATCAACAATCAATTTCAACAGATTTAAGTCACAAATCATCTTAATCTAATTTTCATAAGTTTCACGTTTCACCAACAATCAATCAATTTATTTCTTGCTAGTAGACATGACGTGATACCGGGGATTTCAAAACACCTTTTAAGCAAATCCCCTGCATCATAGTATGTTGAAATATAAACAGTACACTTTCTTTAAAAAAATATGAAAGTGAGCAATTTCCTTTATTTCTTACACCCAAAAAAAGAAAAGAAGGGAAATTAAGAATTGCTAAGACATATTAAGTAATGAATCAAAGAATTTTTATTAAAATATTCTGACATAGCTTCATTTGAATGAGGGAAATCGTATTTCAAGTTCATTATCTTGATATTGAAGCAATTAACATCTCCAAGGAAGAATATAATCACTAAGAGGCCAATCTCTTTTCTCCGTTCATTTCTACTTTCTTTCAGGGTAGGTAAACTGCAATTGTCAACAATGCAATTTGGATTTATTTCAAGAATTCTACAGGAGACGGTGCTGGTAATTCTTTACTAAAACAGCAAATATTACTTTAATAATTCAAGTGGCAATCAAAATTAGGCACCTAAAAGAAATGAAGAAAGCAAGAAATTATACAATGAATGAAGGAAAAGAATGCACTAGATAAACTATAACATTGAGAACTGTTTCATTTTCCTCCGCAGTAATTATAGCCAGCTAGGGAAGAAGAGAGGAAAAAATAATATCAATCTCTATAGTTGAAGAAGCCTGCAGCTGGATGCAAATTCAGTGTGGCTGAAATTGTTAGATGTAATCAGGCTGACAGAACATTGTTAAGTGCATAATCAATTTCAAATTTACCTGAAAAACACTATCCACAAAACGATCCAATATGCAACCCTTCTCCAAGGCTTAGAGGTCCTTACTAAGCATTAATGTACTTTACTCAGCCCAACAGAACACGCATGGCAAAAATTATATATGCCATCTACTCACAAGAATCAAGACATGAATACATAAAAGAGAGAGAATATGCTAAACAAAAATTATCAAGAACAAAAGAATAACCATCGAAAGGCAACCATGTTTACAATCCAAAACATGCAGAATTGTGATTCCAATGGAATTCTGGATTGGCAATAACACACTCAGCAAGTTAAGTCTATTGCATTGATGTGCATGATTTTCATCAATTTTACTATTACCACAATTACTGTATGGAGGAACATTTCCGAATCCAGAAAGAGTCTTAAAATAGTTATTAACAAAACATCCATTCAACAGTGGTGAAATTGCAATTGTAAACTGGAGTTTCCCGAGCTCATCAGAAGGATTTGCATTGTGCAAACAATCAAATAGAAAGTCCCCATTTTATCAAAAATCAAGTACACTTTCAAGAATCGAAACTTTCCCGATCACTCTTCACACCTTGTACACTTAAAGCTTGACTTGAAAAGCTCCAATCAACTCAAACATCCAATGTCGTCTTCAGAAAATTTTGCACTAAACTAGCACTTTCCAAGTAATACATACAACATACTCCCAAATCTTCAGGAGCAAAAGTCCGCACTTTACAAAATGTGAATTTGAAACGTTATACTGCTTCAAATTTGCATTTTAAAAGAGCGGAGATCTGCAAGAAAGAAAAACTGTTGATATTTATCAACTGAATAAGCATTCTGCTACAATGCCAAATTAATATTTACACGAGCCAAATTAACTAAAAAAATCCCATGACAAATTATGCAACATTCGTCAAAATAAACCATACATAACACAAGAAATTATAACTAAACAATCTTATAATAATTAATCTCATAATCAAGGATTATACATTGTGATTCCAGCAACTCTGTATCTCGTATGAGTCGAGGAATATCATACTTTGAGGGTAAGCAATGAGGAAATCAACAACGGAAAACGAACAGCGATCAGCAGCCAAAGCCTCGCCGACGAATCTCCAACATCAAGTCTTCAGTTCGCCGAACGCGGCTGAAATGGAACGGATCGCCATTTCTTTTTTTCTTGGCACAATTTTGTGACGCCGTTGATTATATACTTGACCTAGAGGATTAAGAGTTGACCGTTTTGAATGCTTTGCCCTAAACAACTAATGGGCTTTAAGAGTTTAAAAATTGGGCCCATAAAACCCGCTCTGCCAAGCACATGCGCATCTGTCTCCTAAATAATTAAATCTTTTTTCGCAGGTAAATTGGAATGTAAAATATAAGATAAAATAAAATAAACATTTTACGGGACTCATCCTAATACAAATTCTTGACCACTACGTGCTGTCAAAACCAACAGTTAAAGTGCAGGATCCTTCTCGACTTGTTTTACCGTATAAAAACTTGGATATAGAATTTTTTATTATTATTATATTAATATAATAAAATTATTTAATTATTTTTTTTAATTTTAATAAATAAATAATTATATATATATATACACGCGCAAGCGTCGATGTGCTATAACTATTTTACCTGATTCTCTCTCTTTGGCGGTATTTAACTTCTCACTTGACGAACTTCAGAGGTCTCATCATTACATTGTCTTCGTGATCCAATATCTGCATACATAGACATATATATATATATATATATACACGTATGTCAAGAACAAAAATATAGTAAAAAGTTGAATTTTACAAACAACAGATTATAATATACTTACGTGGCAGTGGTACACGTAACCAGGCTCTGTTGTAGCGTCAAACGGATATGATGAATTCGAATGTATGTAAGAAAATCTCACCAGAATCTTGGTCACGAATCCCGGTGTAATCTTGTACACGTTCTTCCACCCTTTCTCATGTGCCGCCACCTCTAATTTCTTGCCGCGTGCGTACTTGCTTATCTGACACTTGAGCGCATCGTTAAATTTTGTCATGCATGCCTTAAACTCCTCCAAATCCATCAACTCCGTCTGATCTAGCACCACAAATAGTCCTAGATGAATGTGTAAGGGATGATTATCGTCCGTCAGATTGATCACATTCCACAATTCGGTGGTCCCGGCTTTAGGTGTCTCAGTCGCTGGATCTTCGTATGACTTCCCGTTGATGTAAAGATGTGTGGGCTCATCAATGTCGCTGGTGTACTCGTACATTGCAATATGTCGTGTGTGCGATGCAGTGGATACATCCGGAGACGGGTATTTCGTCAGTGTATTGGGTACACGCCACGTGTCGATCTCCTGATCTTTCTTTATAACAAATTTCATCACCTTACCATTCGCATCATTCACCGGGTCGCCTGAAGGGTAAGGATACGGTGCATCATTTGCTAGAACAGCATCGTCAGATTTTGACTTTGAAAAGTCTACGACCACGTCCGCAATCTCGGATGGCGCAAGGAGGGTCTCATTAGTCATTATAGGACTTCCGAGATATGCCGAATCAGAGGCCACGTGGATGAATCGTAGACCGTTGGTAAAAAAGAATCTGAAGAATCTGGCATTGCTAGCGTTGATTATACGGAACCTGTACTTACGACGTCGTACAGTCATACGTGGCCATGCTTTCCCATTGACAATAATTGCATCACCAAAATATTCAGGTTGCCACTGTGGGTGTATCGAGGGATTATTTCCCGTAGAATTCATGTATATCCAACCGTCAGTACGGAAGCTACGATCAAAGACGATCAACGGTCGATCAAACTCATCACCGCTAGGAAGTCCGAGTGGGGCCTCAACATCGTGATGTCGGATAATGTAGGCCCCAATCAAGCCAGCCAAAAGGTTGACTCTAGTCAACCCCTTGGCATGATCATGATACCATAAATTTCCCGGCTGCTGCATGTTGTGATAATGGTATGCTTTCTTCGTCCACGCGGGCCCCTTTTCTTTGAATCCAGCGGTGAACCATGAGTTTGCGTTTCCATCACTCTGGGGTTCATCAATGCCGCCATGGAGGTGCACTACGGTGGGGATTCCCTTCTTTGTGCGAGGTACAGCGGTAGGGATTGTCGGATCCCACGGAAGAATGTGTTTTGAAGGGAGGTGATTTTGCCACTTCACATAAGTGTCTACGCCTTGGAGGGCCTCGACCGTCGGACCAGGGACTGTTGCTGTGTGCTTGGATGTACCGTAGGCAAACACTGGTGTTGGGGGAATGTCTCTGTGGAATTTCTGCATTTTAATGTTGCCAAAATGGAAAAGATCAACGGCGTGTTTAGGAATAGAATGTAAGTTGTCTTTGAATGGAAAACACTTAGGCACCGTTTAGATGCCGTGTGATTAACCATTTAATTAATGAAATTGGAAAAATTATTTTTTAATAATAATTAACTAATTAAAAATATTTTTAAAATTTTTTTATTATACTAATTAAATAGTATAAATTTTATTTTAATTTTTTTAATATCAATAAATAAAACCTCAGAATCAATATGCCTCGGTGGATTATTGAGAAAGTTTGACGGCAAGAAATCACACGAATGAACGTGATACTGCTGGTATCGATTAGAAGTGTGTGGACGACTGCTAGATGTTAAAAGAAAACATTATGCTTTGAAAATAACCAAAACCGGATGAGTAACTAACAAAGCCTAAGGCCATAAACACATGAGCAAAGGAAAATAGCTGGTTTACTAGCTAGCTAGCTCATGGCCAAACTGGCTTTCTAGAAGATATCTAAACTGGCCAGCAGAGCAGAGAATCAACAAAAAGCACAGTAAAAGATTGTAAGCAAAGCAAGAAAATGATGAAATCATACATACCCATTTCTTCCTGAACATGCCAATCTTCAGTAACTTAGGTTTTGCAACACCATTGACAACATGAAAACCTTTGATTCTAGGCATATCTGGAAGCTCATCAACAAACATCTCAACGTCTGATGGACTCATGATTCTTTCTTCTTCCGGTACAGAAGACGAACCGATCACTCTTACCAAACCAAATGAAAACACAAAATAAACCAGCAAAATTCTCTCCGGAACAGCCATTAATTCTTGGATAGCAGAGAGAAACTGAGAAGGCAAAAGAGAAAGATAGAGAGAGAAAGAAGAGTTATGTAATGAGAAAAATGTGAAGAGAATCAACTAATAATTATTTTTTTTGCTGGTGGTGGGCATCCATGTTTCCGAAAAAGAAAGCTAGTGAAAAAGACACTGTCCAATTCCAGGGCATGCATGACTGTATTTGTCTACTTACCTTTCTTGTTTGTGGGTATCATTCCTTTTTTACCTTCACTGCTTAATTTTCTTTCATGTGGTTTGATTCTGGTCTCATGTTGCTTACGATATGTTAGAAATGAGTATTTGAATTCAATCTGTCCAGTTAGAACCCATACCTTAGTTCTTAATTTGGACCTCAATTCATACATAAACTAGAAATTGCGTGACAACTAAACTGGGGTTTCCTCTTGCGGTTCGTGTGCTCAATTATTCGAGTGAAAAAGGACATGGTAAATAAGAACTAGAGGGGAAAACAAAATCAAGACTCTCTTCTTGATTTGATCTTTTATTTAAATTATATTAATTAATAATTAATAATAATTATTAAAATAAATAAATATTAATCACACAATTATAAAATTAATATATGCGCTTATTATTAATATTAAGCCGATCTAAAAGTTCAAAATAAGATACAAAATAATGATATTAAACTCTTAATTCTTTTTATATTAAAAAAATAAATATTTTTATTAAAAAAATTAAATAAATAATAAAAATATTTTAAGATCGAACAAATATATATAAAATTCAAATAAATTTTGAAAAAATAGAAACAAATTGTAAATACTGAATAAATGGGATAAAATGAATAAATTAATTACATGCTTTCCTTAACCATTAATCTTGTGGAATTAATCTGCCCCTTCAAGAATCACTGTATTCAAGCTCAAGAGTTTTCTCGTTTGTTCTTGTGTGTGAAAGTTACTTATCTTTCTTATCCTCTAGGTGTAGCTACTATCCCTCGGTGTAAAAAGATAACATTGTGTCAACGAAGAGAAACCACATGTTCGATAAAATGAAAATTCCACAAATTGGACAGTAATTTTGGTCCCACGGCTCTGCAAGGAATCACCTTTTAACAAAAGAACTTCTTCTTTCTTCCATGTGGTCATGTCTGTCATCCAACTTTAGGCTTTTGTCCGCAGAATAATTGGTATGCCCCGAGCAAATTCTATTCTCTATCAAATTTAATATTAAATTTAAAAAAAAATTATTAGTGCGGTCTTCTTGAGGTCACAATGACAATCAACTGTGATTGATGTAATCTTTTTACAGGTGATAAGCCAAGCAGCACTTTTGAAGTCTGGTGCTGGGACAACAAATTCGAGAGCTGGTTACTGCATTATGTGGATCTCCCAAGTGCAAAGCACCTTCTTTTTGGATAAGTGCTTGTGTTGTTAGAAGCATTATCTTCTTAGTTATGTTGGGTAATCAATGATTAATCTTGGAAAAAAAAACTGATTTATCATGTTAAGAGATCAAATGACCCAATCTTTTTAACAATAGTTTGCAGGTGTAAACTTAAATAATTTAATTTACGATGTAACGCAAAATTTTTAATTTAAAATTAATAATTTTCTCTATTTATTGATTTTTTTAAAATAAATGTTAAAAAAGTATAATAATTATAAATATATTTTTTATTTTCAAAAATAATATTATGTTTTGAGTAATTAATATTTGTTCCTAAGAGAAAATCCAATTCGTTTGATGCCAAACCCACGGTCCACTTTTCCTTTCAAAACGCTTAATTATTGTCTCGTATATAGATTAGATGGACTTGAATTTATAAAATCCAATAGCCAACACCTTAGGTTCATCCTTTGAGTTTAGAGGCAGTGTTCGATTTATAACAAACGGTATTAAAATATATTTAAGTTTTTATTTATATTGGCTGTTAAATTTTATATTTTATATGTTAACAAAAAAATATTGTATAAGACGTGGATTTACAATAAAAAAAAAGGAATGAGTAATATCGATAAAGGATATTTATAATAAATGAATTTTAATTATAACGAGAATATCGCATAATTGAATAAATAAAAATATTATATTTTACATTAAATGGACACATAAATTAATCTTAAATTTTTAAAAAAATAAATAACTAACACATTTTAACAAACTAATTTTTTAAATTGACAACAAACACTTAATTTATTACAAGTGATATTAGAATAAATTTAAATATTCATTCATATATAAAGAATTGTTACGTAAAATATGAATTTTCGTAACCCATAACAAATGAATTTGACCATAACAAGGGTATTATATAACTGAGTGAATATGAATAAGAGCGTTAAATCTCGTATAAATAGAATATTTATTAATTTTAAATTTTATAAAAATAAACAGATAATATAAACTAATAACTAATCTTTTAAATGGTAAGTAAACCCTAAAGTTTACTTGATTTCATGGAAGGTTTATAAATGGTAAAAAACTGATGGCTGAAAGAACGAAGTTGCGTGGAATAAAGTATTAATTTTTTAATAAAATAAAAATAAAAATAATAAATTTTAAGAATTATTATTATTATTATATTAAATATAATATAAAATTTTTATTTATTTTATTATAATTTATTCAAAATAATACAATTCACACCTCACAACAACAAAGCACCCTGACTCTTTCGCACAAGAGAATTGAAAAATAAAACAAACATTTGCGCGGACTCGTATCAATACAAATGCTTGACCATGACACACTGTAAAAACCAACAGTAAAACTTAAGGATCGGTAAATTACAATGAAAAATTAAAAATTGCAGCTTTGACCATCTCACTTGATAAGCTTCAGAGGTCTCATCATTACATTGTCTTCATGGTCCAATATCTGCATATATATATATATATATATATATATATATATATATATTGTTAGATAAATAATTAAACACAAGAGATAATAATATACTTACGTGGCAGTGGTACACGTAACCGGGCTCTGCTGTCGCGTCAAACGGATAGGATGAATTCGAATGTATGAAAGAAAATCTCACAAGAATCTTCGTCACGTATCCGGGTATTATCTTGTACACGTTCTTCCAACCTTTCTCATGTGCCGCCACCTCTAATTTCTTGCCGCGTGCGTACTTGCTTATCTGGCACTTCAGCGCATCGTTATATTTTGTCATGCATGCTTTAAACTCCGCCAAATCCACCAACTCCGTTTGATCTAGCACCGCAAACAAGCCGAGATGAATGTGCAAGGGATGATTATCCCCCGTTAGATTTATCACATTCCACAATTCGGTGGTTCCGGCTTTAGGTGTCTCAGTCGCCGGATCTTCGTATGATTTCCCGTTGATGTAAAGATGCGTGGGCTCACCATTGTTGCTGGTGTACTCGTACATTGCAATATAACGTGTGTGCGATGCACTGGATAAATCTGGAGATGGGTATTTCATCAATTTATTGGGTACACGCCACGTGTCGATCTCGTGATCTTTCTTTATAACAAATTTCATCACCTTACTATTCGCATCATTCACCGGGTCGCCTGAAGGGTAAGGATACGGTGCATCATTTGCTAGAATAGCATCATCAGATTTTGACTCTGAAAAGTCTACGACCACGTCAGCAATCTCGGATGGGGCAAGGAGGGTCTCTTTAGTCATTATAGGACTTCCGAGATATGCCGAATCAGAGGCCACGTGGATGAATCCCAGACCGTTGGTAAAAAAGAATCTAAAGAATCTGGCGTTGCTAGCGTTGATTATACGGAACCTGTATTTACGACGTCGTACAGTCATACGTGGCCATGCTTTCCCATTGACAATAATTGCATCACCAAAATATTCAGGTCGCCACTGTGGGTGTATCGAGGGATTATTTCCCGTAGAATTCATGTATATCCAACCGTCGGTACGGAAGCTACGATCAAAGACGATCAACGGTCGATCAAACTCATCACCGCTAGGAAGTCCGAGTGGGGCCTCAACAGCGTGATGTCGGATGATGTAGGCCCCAATCAAGCCAGCCAAAAGGTTGACTCTTGTCAACCCAGTGGCATGATCATGATACCATAAACTTCCCGGGTGCTGCATGTTGCGATAATGGTATGTTTTCTTCGTCCAGGCCGGCCCCTTTTCTTTGAATCCAGCGGTGAACCATGAGTTTGCGTTTCCATCACTCTGGGGCTCATCAATGCCGCCATGGAGGTGCACTACGGTGGGGATTCCCTTCTTCGTGCGAGGTATAGCAGTAGGGATTGTGGGATCCCACGGAAGGATGTGCTTTGAAGGGAGGTGATTTTGCCACGTCACATAAGTGTCTATACCGTGGAGAGCGTCGATCGTTGGACCAGGGACAGTTGCCGTGTGCTTGGATGTACCGTACGCAAACACTGGGGTTGGAGGAATATCTCTGTGGAATTTCTGCATTTTAATTTTGCCAATATGGAAAGGTCAATGCTGTGCCATGATTTCCGTTTACATTCGTTGGGTGTAAAGATTGTTTATGTATATATAAAACGCTTTTTATAAAAGCACACTTTCAGAAACTCCATATATAAAACCCCTTTTATAAAAGCACACTTTGAGAAACTCCTTCAAAAATTGCTTTTATGCGAAACTAGGTCTAAGAGCATTTACACACTAAGTGGAAGAATAGAATAGAAAAATCTTACCTAATACTTCATACGTATGGTTTTGATTCAAAGTTGAATTGAACCCTTCTTCTACCTAGCTAGGTAGCTAGCTAGCTAGGAGACCACTTCCTAAAAGCAATAGATATCCCAGTAATACTAGCCAATGGTGGGGATTTGTGGGGAATTTCTTCCTTAATGGCATAGTTGGAGTTTAGTAGACAACCTAAGTAGATGTTGTATTATATTGTACTTCTTATAGCAGCAAGTGATGTGACAAAGATACCAAACACTCTATGTAGAGCTGTCTTGGCACATGGAGCGAAGTTTGATAAACAATTAACAAGTGTGTATAGTGATTTTGGATAGAATCAAAATTATATAAATTTAAACTATTCTTAAAATGATGCACGAGAAGAGTATTGAGGTTTCGTTTGATATTATTATGCTGTTAGAGTCAAACATAAATGCATGAACGACGGCTAGACGTTAAGTAAAAATAAACGTTTCGTTAACGTTTTAATTCATATGCTTTGAAAAATAAGCAAAACCGGATGAGTACGAACAAAGCCTAAGACCCTAAACACGTGAAATGTGTTTAGCACAGGAAAATAGCTGGTTTACCAGCTAGCTCATGACCAAACTGGCCAGCAAAGCAGAGAATCAACAAAAAGCACAGTACAAAGCTGTAAACAAAGCAAGAAAATTATGAAATCATTCATACATACCCATATCTTCTTGAACATGCCAATTGTCAGTAACTTAGGTTTTGCAACACCATTGACAACATGAAAACCTTTGATTCTAGGCATATCCGGAAGTTCATCAACAAACATCTCAATGTCTGATGGATTCATGAGTCTTTCTTTTCCCCCTGCAGAAAACGAGCTGATCACTCTTACCAAACCAAATGAAAACACAAAACAAACCAACAAAATCCTCTCCAGAAGAGCCATTAATTCTGGAACAGCAGAGAGAAACTGAGAAGGCAAAATAGAAAGAGAGAGAAAGAAGAGTTCTGCAATGAGACTGTGAAGACAATGAGCTAATAAATAATTTTTCTTCTGGCTGTCGGCTTCGCTGTTTTCGGAAAATAAAGCTTGTGAAAAAGACCCCGTCCAATACATGGAGTGATTCACTGTTTTAAATTCGACGAGAATTTTTTTTCTTCATTTTTTTTATTATTTATTAAAAACTTTGAAAATAATTAAGTCAAAATAAAATTTAAATCCTTTTTTTTTAATACCCTTACCTGTCACTAAATTCTTAAAAATTAACTTATCCCTATATTTCTATAACATATTTTATCAACATTCCTTTCTCATTTATTTATGGATATTAGACTAAATTTCTTATACGTGATTTGATTACAGTCTCACATTTCTTTTGATATTTTAATAATGGGTATGTGAATTCAATCTGTCTAGTTACAACCTACACTTTAGTTCCTGTTTGGAGCTGAATTGATACATGGACTTGAGATTGCGTGACAACTAATTTAGGGTTTCTTCTTATGGCCGGTGTGCTCTATTATTCGAGTGAATAAGAGACGTGTTATATTAGTACTAGGGACAAAAATCAAAACCCTATTCTTGATTTGATCTTTTATTTAAATTATGTTAATTAATAATTAATAGCAATTATTGAAAGAGATATGGTCAAAGAATAAATTTTGATAACTCGAATAATATAAATGCATGCCTTAATCAGAGATAAAATGTCTTATTAGTGCAATGATTGAGTGTGGATCTTAATAATAAGATGTAAAATGTATTATTAGCATGATGAGTATAGTTCGAGAATATACATTACTAGCATTAAATAATTATGTAACACAAAAAGTTAAGATATAAGCCAAAATGGTAGTATAAAATTTTAGTCCCTTTTATGTAAAATAATAATATCAAAGGAATTTATTATGTGAATTATATATCAAATAAGGGTAAAAAGAAAAATACGAATATATTAAGACCGAACAAAAACATAAAAAAGAAAAATAGATTAAAAAAAATAAAAATTCTTAATACACGAAAAAAACTTGAATACAAAATTACACTAAATAAAGATAAAAAAGAGACTCAAATGTATTTATACTAAAAAAAATAGAAGAAAAAAAATTTTAAACATACGATTTACCATGCGATGAACGAGCAAATGACCCAAATGAATTATATCCTATAATTTAAAATAATGCAAGAAGTATGAAACTTAATTTTCGTTCATACTAAAATTGAAAAGGGATTGCTTTATTTTAAACACATTCTTTTGAGAATAAAGAAGCATATCATATTCATGATTAATAATTAACCACTAGGAATAAAAATATATAAGTGTACCTACCAGCACCAAACAAGTGATAAACAAGTTATAAACTAGCTAGAAGCGGCTGTAAATTCAATAAATCACTTCTACTTCTTCAGCTTTTTGGTTATCTTCTGTGTTAATGATACCCACAAAATGATGTAAAATGAAAGAAACAAATCCACATGAAAAAGTGAAAAGAATGGATTCTACTAATTTGAACTATTATTCAAAATTATTATTGCTTATTTTTAATTATTTAATTTTTTTATATTTTAAATTTTATATAAAAAAATATAAAAATATTTAGCTAAGTCTGCAACAGATTTGGTTGATTTTGAAAAAATATTCTTATTTGCAAGAAGTGATAAGATTAAGAATTTGACTTCAAGAAAGACTGCCATTAATTAGCAATATGTTTTTTTATCGATTACATAATTAATTACATACGATCCTTAATCATTAATCTGCCCTTCTAGAACCATTCCATTGTATTCAAGTTTAGAGTTTTCTTCTTTGTTCCAGTGTGCGGAAATTGCATTTCTTATTCTCCACTTGCAGCTGCTATGTCTCGGTAAGAAAAGACAGCATTGTCTCAACGACAACAAACCGCGTGTTTGACGAAAGAAAATTCCACAAATGGGACCAAAACTTGTATTTTGCGATGTCTTAAGCAAATTAACAATCTCTATTTAATTTAATATTAATATTGACTTAATTAATCATTAACTTGTTTAAGATGGAACAACACTTACTTCTAAATAATTTAATTTATGATGTAACTTAATTTAAAATAATCAATTTCTCTTTTGTTTATTTATGTTTTTTAAAAAATTATTTCTAACTCTTTTGATAAGTTTAAAAATAATTATAACAGATAAATTACTAATATATATATATATATATATATAGCAATATAACAATGTGATTTGTTAGATTAATACGAGAGATTTAGACTTTAAAATTTGAGTATTTCTCACAATACATATTATATTAAAAAAATCTAATCAATGAACAACCCTTAACCTTTGTATGAAAATGGGTGTATTAAGCACTTATCAAGAAGCACTTTTGAAGTCTAGTGTTGAGACTACAAATTTATATGTTTATTAATCTTTTGTGGATCTCCTAAGTGTGAAGCACTTTCTTTTTTGACAAGTGCTTTGTTGGTAGAAGCATTATCTCCTTAGTTGTATTAGGTAATGAAGGATTAATCTTAGAAAAGATTACTGAATTTATCTTGTTAAGCTAGAGATCAAATTGCCCAATATCTTTAATCACAATTTACAAGTATAATTTTTAAATAATTTTATTTATAATATAATTTAAATTTGTAATTCAGAATAAATAATTTTTTTGTTTTATATTTAATTTTTAAAAATAAATATTATCAATTTTTTAATAATTTTAAAAACAAATGTTATGATATTATAAATAATATATATAATGAATAAATATTGTCATAAAATGTCTAATTAATGAATAATGAGAAAAATAGGTGTTTTAAGCAATGACAAGGTGTATTTAGACTTTGTCAATACAAAATTCATGTTGGGCTTCATTAAGGTCCAAGTTCATCCGACCCGAGCCCATTTCAATTACCCGCCAACTCGTTCAAAAATCCTCCCCTAAATCCCGGCAAAATTATTCTTCTTCACAACATAACTAACGGAAACCAATTCAACATCCAAATCCAGAGAAGCAAATCGTCTTCGCCAAACAACAATGGCGGGAGCACGTCTATCTGAAACCTTTGCATGCGCACCGTCCACAGAACGCGGCCGCGGAATTCTGATATCCGGCGACCCGAAATCCAACTCCATTCTCTACTGCAACGGACGCTCTGTTCTGATCCGGTACATGGACGAGCCGCTCCACGTGGACGTCTACGGGGAACACGGGTACCCTGTCACGGCGGCCCGGTATTCGCCGAACGGTGAATGGATCGCTTCAGCGGACGTTTCCGGGATCGTTAGAATCTGGGGGACACATAACGGTTTCGTGCTTAAAAATGAGTTCAAGGTTTTGTCGGGTCGGATCGACGATTTGCAGTGGTCGCCTGACGGATTGAGGATTGTTGCGTGCGGTGATGGCAAGGGAAAGTCGTTTGTCCGCACGTTTATGTGAGTTAAAATTTAGCAGTGCTTTTCCCTTTTATTTTTTATGGTAGAGATGGATAAAAAAGGCCTACTTTTTCTTAGGAAAAACACTTCTAAAAATCTTCAAAATCAACTGAAAGTGCTTTCTACGAAAGTGTTTCATTCCCAACATTAATATTGATTAAAGCTGCTTTTGGAGTGATTTTGATATTACCAAATAATTGCTATAAACAGAGTCATTCTACAAATTTTAATTTAGGTGGGATTCAGGCAGTACAGTGGGGGACTTTGATGGGCACTCAAGGCGTGTTCTAAGCTGTCATTTTAAACCAACAAGGCCATTCCGCATTGCCACTTGTGGGGAAGACTATTTAGTGAATTTTTATGAAGGTCCACCATTTAAGTTCAAGCTATCTCACAGGTTGCTAAAATTATGCTTTCATGGTTTTACAAATTCTTGCAAGTTTTCATTTGTTACTACCAGTGGCTGAGCTCTGTGGTCTGCAGGGAACATTCGAACTATGTTAACTGTGTTAGATTCTCCCCAGATGGAAGCAAATTAATTACTGTAAGCTCGGATAAGAAAGGAGTAATATATGATGGCAAGACTGGGGAAAAAATCGGAGAGTTGTCCCCGGAGGATGGACACACTGGCAGTATATATGCCGCTAGCTGGAGTCCTGATAGTAAAAAAGTAAGCATCTTGTTGAGTTTTCGTTTGCTGCTTGTAACTTTTTTATGCCTTGAGCAATTCTCAGGATTGAGTTGTTGATATTGACCGGGATTCAGGTTCTCACTGTTTCTGCTGACAAGTCTGCCAAGGTTTGGGAGATTCTTGAAGACGGTAGTAGTGGAAGGGTGATAAAAACATTTGCCCGTTCTGAATCCAGCACAGTGGAGGACATGCTTGTTGGATGCCTTTGGCAGAATAGTCATCTTGTAACTGTATCTCTTGGCGGTGTAATTAACATTTTTTCAGCTAGTGAACTTGATAAACCTTCTCTCTCATTTTCCGGACACATGAAGAATATCAGTACATTAACTGTACCTAAAGTCAGCCAGAAGATGATCTTGTCCAGCAGCTACGATGGCGTCATCATTAGATGGATTCCAGGAGTTGGATACAGTGGTAAATTAGAGAGGAAAAATAATGCTCAAATCAAATGTTTAGCCGCTGTTGAAGAAGAGATTATTACATCTGGGTTTGATAACAAGGTACGATTTTACTGGAAATGTTTACTTGTCGGTCAAGTTTTCTGGAAAGTATCGTCAGTCTTCAGCTACTGAAATGAAAATATCACGATAACCTTTATAGACTTTTGTTGCACGCCGTCTTAGCTTCCCACTTGATTTCAGGTATGGAGAGTTCCTCTGCTTCAATGTGGAGATGCAGAGCCTGTTGATATTGGCACTCATCCTACAGACTTGAGCATTGCTCTTAGTTCCCCGGAATTGGCTTTGGTCTCTACTGAATCTGGAGTTGTCTTGCTTAATGGTTTGAAAATTGCGTCAAACATGGACCTTGGGTTTACTGTAACAGCATGTGCAATTGCACCTGACGGAAGTGAAGCAATTGTGGGTGGTCAGAATGGCAAATTGCACATATTTTCCATCTCAGACAATGCTCTCACAGAAGCAGCCGTTCTTGAGAAACATAGAGGTGCAATTACTGTAATTCGATATTCACCAGATGTTTCCATGTTTGCTTCTGCCGATAGCAACCGTGAAGCTGTTGTTTGGGACCGCATCTCCAAGGAGGTAACACTTCTTCATTGTCATGCATTCCCTTCTCTAACTACTGAAAATATTTGTGTCTTTTTTTCTTCTTGCAGGTGAAGCTAAACAACATGTTGTTTCACTCTGCTCGCATAAACTGCCTAGCTTGGTCTCCGAATAGCACTATGGTAGCGACAGGATCACTAGACACTTCAGTTATCATCTATGAAATTGGGAAGCCTGCTTCAAGCCGCGTAACCATAAAGAATGCCCATTTGGGCGGTGTCTATGGCTTGGCTTTTGCTGACAACTTCAACGTGGTGAGTTCAGGAGAGGATGCGTGTGTACGCCTGTGGAGATTATCGCAGGAATAAGAAGCAGCTTCGCTGCCAAGCATTCATGAAATTGCTTACTTTCATAATTTTAATCAAAAATATTACTTTTGCACAAAAATAATCCGACTTATTGTTTCTTTTTTCTGAAACACAAAATCACTTATAATTTACGAAATAAACATATTCTAACTTTATAAGTTTGAATACTATAATCCCAAGTTCCTTTCCATTTAGTAAATACTTCTGAACACGCCGTCATGTTTGTTGCCAACAATACTTTTGATTTACGCACGAAAACAACACGTGCAGATGTACCTAACATGCCCATAAATTAAATTTAATACATTGTCAATCCATCTGTTCCTACACAGTGCCATCATTTCTCTGCACGCACAATACAGTGACCAAGGTCTTCTTGTCTGCTACTGTGATTAAATAAAGGTTTGATTCCATCTATTTGACTAAGATACTCTTCATCTGGTCAAATTTCTACGGGTAAGTTTGTGAGATCAAGGAGGGTTTGGGGGACCTATTTGTTATACTTGGAACAAGTATGCATCCATTTGACAAAATATTGAAGGGACTGAAAAACCACAGACCAGGATTTGCATTTCCAGAAAAGTTGATGTACATTTCTGATTATTTAATAGTATTGGAGTTCATAGTCCAGAGATGAAAGAGAAAAGACAGCAGAACGTCTGACGGGCAAGCATTATCTTAACAAATACCATACAAACACACTGAAAAGGTTCTCTTGGTACACACTACCACGGACTACTTTCAAAAACCCACTACTGCTAACACCAGTGAGAGAGGATTTCGAGTCAAACATCATTCTCTCTCTTTAGATAACTTTTTTTTTCCTTCTACATTACATTATCGAGCAGCTGCTTGTGTTCTCGTCACTGAACATGTGGGAAGTGGTTGATGCTGCAGAGTGGTCACCATTATAATTAGGTGGTTGCTCAGGGTAGAAGGAATGTGGAGCTGGGGTATAATTGTAATAGTATCCGGTGTTTGGTGGAACGAAAGGAGATCTATGATACATCATCTGATGTGGTGGTGGTGGTTGTTGCTGCATGGCATGCCTATTTTGCATGTTCATGTTCGTCATCATTTGTGATGGATGATTCATTCCATTCGTGTTCATGAGCATGGCAGATGGATATTGACCTGCAGCAGCAGCAGCAGCATATCCACCATTTGGAAATCCTGCAGGGGAAGAATTCTGATAACCATTGTTGGGTTGATGACCTATTGGTTGAAAACCAGCCAGAACGTTTGGATTGCCTCCTAAAGCAGCAGCAGCAGAGGGAACATTATTAGCACCATTTCCATGGAAACCAGCGAGGTTCATCATAGCATTAACGTCATTTCCCCTTTTTACATCCCCACCAGCTGAAACATTGTTCATTTTCAGAGCTGCCATAGTTTTCTGATCAATCCCATTTGGATTAATCACCTTCATTCCCATATTGTGATTTCCCATATTGTGATTTGGGTTTCCTCCTTTCTTTCCAGCATTATTCCCATTTCCAACATTGTTGTCGTTCATTTTGTTATTATTGTTGGGAACTCCAGCCATAGGTCCAACACATTTCGTTGCATTGTTTGCGTCCATAACTCGCTGCCTGAGCAAACCGAGTTGACCCAATTGACCCAGTTGGTTTGCTTTGATAAACTGCAGCTCATCTTCTTCATCATCTTCTTCGACATCGTCAAAATAATCATCCTCTGCCTCAGAGATGAATGCAGGAAACTTCGGCTGATTCTTGAGTGCCTCCAGGCCCTTCATCATACCTTGCTTTCCGCCTTTATTGTTGCTGTTGATGCTGCTGCTGTTGTTTTTGTCATCTTTGATGCAGTTATTCTGCTTTTGGTTTTGGCTAGATTTCTGGGACCAAAGTTCAGCATGCTTCCCAGCTCTAACCAGTTTCTTGATCAAAGTTGCAGAATCTACACTTCCTGAAACCGAGACTTTCTGCTGCTCTGCATCTATTGTTACTTGGTACACACCTGGGAAAAATAAACAAGATTATACAAAAACAGATATAAATTTCTCAAGAACTTGCACGTCTCATTACCTCTTGAGAAAAACAAGCAGATCAATAATTTCTGGTTTAACCAGATCATCATAACTGTTTATCATGCTGTGCATAATAACAGAGTAATTTTCCTCCATTCTGTCAAAATCCTAGACAGTTATGATTTACAGCACTAAAGAGTGCAAGCAAACGATTAGCAGAACCACCAAACTCAAATGCAATTCTTTGTTCAAGGTAATGATAGTAAAATTACTGACTAGAAATATAATCTTATACTTAGAAAAACGAAGTAAAAAAGAATGCTCTTGGTTGCTGAGACAAATGAGGAAAAGAATGTCAAGTTTGACCTTTTTTATGTTACCATTCAGTAATGATTTCAGAAGAAAAACGAAACCACCTCAAGAAAGCAAGTTGTAGTTCTAGGCTCTTTTTTTTCCCACTTTTTTCTCAGCAACCAAACAAAACCTCAGGAAAAGTATTATGCTAGATAAAAGTAGCAGACAAAGCATTCCACAACGCTTTACTCGCAAAGTACAAAACTTTAATACTTGGAAAAAGTAGACGAGAAAGTGAGCACCTTCAATCCTCTGAAGGATTTTCTTAACTTTCTGCTTACACCCATCGCAGTGTATGTTCACTTTGAGAACACAGGTCTGTGAAATAGAAAAGCAGCAAAGCAACCAACAAAAACAAGAAGAAGAAGAAAGATTCTTAGGGAAAAGACCATTTATCCACTTTGCTACAAAATAAATTAATAAATAAACAAGAGAAAGGGAACGTGGGTAAGAAAGAAAAACCTGGATCTTGAGAAGCTTAAAGTCTTCTTCTTTGGTCATTTCTTCAGTGTTTGTAATGGAAATCTTGAGCTAAGCTAGTGGAGGGGGGGTGTAAAGACTAAAGAGTTTATTGCAGGTGAGCCAATTGATTCTGCTTTTCCTTTCCCTCAAGTATTGCTGCTTCTGTAATTCTGTTCTCGTAAGTGCTTCTCTCAAAAAGCAAACAAAACAAAAGCACATGGGTGTTGGTGCTTCGAAGTTAAAAAAATAAAACAGCAGAAGCAGCCAAGGCAAACAGAAGAAAATCACTTGAAGAGAAAGTGAAAGTTAGTAGAAAGGATATAAATAGAGAGAGTAAAGGAGGCGAGTACTGAAATGATGTGATTTAACGTTAAATACTGAAAGGAAAGACGATAAAAAGTAAAACAGCGACTTGACAGGGTCATTTCTATACCTGTCCTGCTGCTTGTCAAATGTCGCTGCAGGGTGGTCTAAGCTTTTTATTTTCTCCTGAATTTTTTTTAGAAAAATTTAGGCTTTCTTTGTTTGGTTCAAATTTCAAACAATGAATTATCTTAGATGTTGTCTGTTCATTGATTCTTGGGCCCAACCGGCTTGTCTAACTAAGTTTAATCCCCTCCCCCACGATCTAGGGTTTGATTGGGATCATAATGCTTACTTCCCTTGGGGGAGTTTAGTTATGGTTAATACTTGCACACTATGTTGTCTGCCATCATGTCAAATTTTATTATAAATATATTTTTTAAAATTTTATGTTAAAAAAATATATATTAATAATTTTAATTATATTAACATAAAATTATTAAATAAAAATAATTTTTTTTAATCTCTATAATATTTTTAAAATTAAATAAAAATACAATAACTTTAAAATATAATAAAAATTTAATATTATATAACCCGTTAACAAAAATTATAACAATATCTCTATTATGTTATTCTTGGTATCATTATTTTTTTAAAAAAAAATATAATTATAAAAATATAAAATTATATTTATTTTTTCAAAATTAAATTAATTTTTTATTTGACATAAAAGTTAATTAAATTTTAAAAAATAAATTTTATTACTAGATTTGAATATTAGAAGTTTGGTCTTATAATTCAAATTTAAAAATAAATTTTTAAATGAGGTGGCTGATCACGTGGGCCTGGCCATTTAACACTCGAGTTTATAACGTGCGCAACGAGATGTTTAAGCTTATCATGATAATTTGGAAATGACGATAAGTTGAAAATGACCTAACGACTATAACTAGATATCTTCGCATCTCCCCGTGACTTGTGGGACCAATGGGGTGTGCACGACAAGCGGGTCCTCGGTTAGGGAGACAACATTAGTTTCACTTGTAGTGAATATTTCATTTAGACCCCCTACACATCTCACTATTTATAAAAATTTCCACAGTTAGTGTATCTTTGTGCTTTTCCCATACCTAATCCGCATTAGTTTTTCAAAATTGGTATATTAATATTGCGTGTATTTTTCTAAAAATTTGTTTAGTACTTAAAATAGGATTAATACCCTTTATTTACACATTGATTTAAGTATACAATATTTTATATTGAAAATTCAAAAAATATTAACGTATTAAATTTAATATGATATTTTTAATTCACGATAATTATTTTTTAAATTCTTTTAACCGATTAATAAATTTTTTTTAATATACACTACTCATTTTAGTAATACTTTTACAATTTTTAATAAAATTTATTAATTTTATATTTATTATAAAATATAAATTCAAATGCGATCTTTGAGAGAAAAAATTAATAAAATATAAAAATATATTAATATTATTAATATAAGAAAATTATTTAATAATAATAATTTAAAAAATTATATTTTTTATTATATTAATTAAATAATAAAATTTTATTTATTATTTAATAAATATATTTTTATTAAATGACAGACTTTCTTCTTTGCGTATCATGCTCAAAATAAACAGTGATTTTCCAATAAATGCTTCTTGCAAAAGCTGCTTTCCTGCGAAAGAATTGGGAATTCTGATTCTCTGAATGCACAGATGTACCTTGCTTAATGCTCGTATTTAGGTTTTCATTGGGTTCTGCTCCCTCATCAAACTCATTAATGAAGAAAACACCTAGGGCAAACACAATCTTTTGGTGGGGATGAAATTAAGCCATACCCTAGGGACTCATCCACGCAAAGGAGAGAAACTTGTGCATGCCATACTTGCTTCATCATGGCCAAAGAGCTCTGAAAACTCTGAAAGCCTGAACGGGAGATTAGAACTTGAAAAAGACCAAAAGCAAAATGAGAAAAAGTGCACTTTTTAGGGACTTTTCCTTTGCTTTCACAATTCCCAAACAAGTCATGTATGGGGGATTGTTGTATTTTTGCTTGCTTCTTTGCCTTGCTTTGCTTTCTTACGAGTTCTTGGTCCCCGTGTATTTAGGATTATTAGTCTTTGTTTATTAATTTTTCAGAAGCAGAAGCCAGAAGCAGCACGCAATCACACAAAGCTGAAAGCTGAAAAGAAAGAAAATTTTAACACTAGAGCTAGGGTTATGATATAGACTCTGTTAGATTCCAGCATCATTACTTGCTCCCTAATGCCTGCAACTCTCTGCATGCTGTCCCAAACAAGACATCAACTAAAAATATATTAAAACCCTTTAAATTCTCTTCTCTTCCCTCTCTTTTAATTCAGGATTAATAAAATGTTTAACAACAATCCACCCTATTAATTAAAATATACTCATTCCATTCTGAAATTATATTGATATCTTTAAAACTCTAATGCAATAAATCTTGACCTCACGTCACATTAGGACTTTAACTGCCACTGACTTTATTTTCTTTTTGGACTTGTATCCAAAAACTTGAGTACCCAAAAAGAGGTAAAATGCTTATGAGGAAATTCAAGAGGTTGTGGTACAACCTAGTGTTGTGAAAGGTTAGGATGAGGATCAGATCATGAACATGATCAACATATGTTAGAAGGGCCCACTTTTTTTGAGATTGGCACCTACGATGGCTCCCAAATTTTTATTTTTTGTTTTCGAATTCCGATTTCTACAATGACAAACAAATGAACAAAGACATTGGGGGCCTTATTGGGTTGGACCCTAGCCCTTTGTACTTGTGATCGATTTGTTGTAATGTACGTAGAAACCTAAGCCAATATCGTTAGTTCGCAAGGTTTAATAAATTGGGTGTAACGCGAGAAGAGTATTGCAAATGTATTTTACATGTGCTGTTAATGCACCCTCAAGGGTATGATGCTAAAAGGAACATTTCAAATATATTTTATAACTGAGATGTTTTGTATTCTCCTCTAAACCCTCAAGTGTGAATGATTAACGAGATTGGTATGCTCGATTTTAACCGAGCTGGATAGAGCAGAGAGCACTACCAAATTGCATATGCTCAAAGGATTTATTTAAAATTAAGAAAAGTACAATAATTATAAATATAAGATAATATTTTGATTAATCACTATTTGTTCCTGGCAGAATAGGCAAGAATATAAAGCATTTCACTGAAGTTTTTTGTGAAACAAACTGTAAACAGCTACTCTACTTGGACTTCGATGGCTCTTGGAGACAAGTGCAGTTCATAATTGCATGCCAACTTTCCTGTTCGAGGAAAAGCCAAATGTTTGATGCCAAACCCATGGTCGACCTTTCCTTCCAAAACATTTAATTATTTGAGCCTAGGCTAGCCCCACCATCATCAATTTCTAAGGAAACCCTAAATTTTACCAGATTTCATGGAAGGTTTATAAATGGTAAAAAAAAACTTCTGGCTGAAAGACAGTAAAAAGTAACTGGGTTGTGTGGAATAAAGCATCCAAGTAAATGCTCAGGATTTTCAGTGTAGAAGTTGGCAATGTATGAAACACTTTTAAGTTTTTGCCCATTTCATATTACAAATGATGAAACAATGGAAATTGAATCAGAATTGCAAGCTTAGGACATTGTGATACATGTTGAACCTTCTCTTGCAAAATTGTTGCAATGGACCAAGCTCAAATATGACCATAGTTTGCAATTATTGAGGCCCAAGCTTGTATTTGATTTTGGGCTATAATTGATCCAATAACAAATTGGGTCAACCCAACTTTTAGATCACAAAGTGTTGGAATTTAAGTTCATTGAAAATTATGTACTTGCATGAAAAATCATCGTGGCAAATTTTATATATTTGTCAATGTATAGTTCATCAGATGACTGGACACATGAATCCATTCGTAACATTAAACACTCTCTCTCTTTTTTTTTAACAACTTTTAAAAGAGAAAAGATTGTAATTTGCTAGCTTTTTTAAAGAGTTAATATCATTTGTGTGCTTAAGGGTTGAATTTCTTTCTCTTAATATTGGGTTAGAGGGACCTAAATGATGGTTAACAAGAATATAGCTTAAGGCAAAAGCATTGGCAGAAGAAACATAAATACAATTTGTTAACTTGAGCTTCACATTTGGAAGAATATATAGTCTTTGGTCTTCGTTACTTTTTCCCTTTTCAAATTTCCAAAGGATCAACCAAATTAATGAAACATTGAGGAGAATGTTGGAATCGTCTCTCTATAACATTTTTTTAGGCTTTCTTTTTCCCCTTTATTTCCGCTTTAAATATTCTGATTTTGCTTTCTGTAGAAGATGAAATGCGATGGAAAGCATCTGTGTAATGTCCTCTCACCGCACACCTCACAAAAGCACTTTCAGGGCTTTAGTAAAAGCACTTCACCTGACCAGATTATTGTCTAAAAATGATCGATTTATCTCAATAACGTTAAAAAATATAGGGAGTTTCAATTATTTTAATTGGATTATTTGCTACAGACTAAAAATTTATGTCCTCAACTGTGAAATCCGGAAAACTCCTAATGACAGTCTACTACAAAAATGATAAAACAATTGACTAGTTTTTATTCACTAGACTGGGTCTTCTGGCTTGGGCGAAAGCCATGGAACTATTTTCAAAGCTCTCATAAACTTCGTCTTGCCCCTGCAATAAAGTTGGCTCTCCTTTGGACACATGCCCATGGCAAAGAGAATTTGGAAACCCAGTTGTGTACAATACAATTAACACGTATTAACTTGTTTGCATGCAGCAGTCTAATCTCTCAGGGTTTAGGTCTTCCCTGGAAGCAAAATTGTACAGAAACATTGTTTTGTCTCTTGATGAATGATAATGCCGGAATAAAATTGGAAATCATCATGAGGCCTGTATAGGAGGGATGAAGTTCCAGGCAAAATTGTTTCGAAAATTGTGGAGAGTTGGAAACGGTAGTTGTAAGTTCTAAAGCAGATAATACCAAAAAGAGAGCCAATAATTATTCTTTTATGCAATTGTATGTATACTACTTTGACCATTAGGTTTCTCAGAACCCCACCTGCACTGTACGTTAAAAGTTACCAGTAACACCGACCCTGATAAGATCAAAAGCTCTCTTTCAACTGTTCCACCTATTTATTTATTTTTACTTTTTCAAAAAGCATTTTTGACTTTGCCGTATGTGGTAAATAGTTTAAATACTATTATTTAAATTATGATTCTTTTTTTTTAAGTTTAAGAACATAGGCAAAGAGAAAATTTAATACAGTATCATAGTATGTTCCTTCTCTTGATTTTGTATTTAAATCTCTAAAGACCCAAGCAAAATAAATTATAATTATTTAAATTTATATAATAAATTAATTATAAAATTGAAGTCAGTAAAAATATTATCATTTAAGTTGAGCTACAATTCAATGTATTGTATTCAAGTGATTACATTTATAATTATTTCTATCTTTTGAGTTTAGTTTGAGTATGTTAACATTAATTAATTATAATTTTCTAATTATGCTCACATTAAAAAAATAATATCGAGGTGAATCATAAGATTGAGTTTATTATCAAATAAATCAAGCTAATTCATCATTTTTTTTATTCAAACTATCAGCATCACATAGATATATCATACATCAAGATCTCATAATCTACCAAGTGTGGGAGATATGATCTATTAAAGAGAAAAGATACTTGATACAAAAGACAATTTTAGGTTCCAAGTAAAGATTTTGATTGTAAATCTTATAATATAAAGTGGAATACCAAGCTGCTGGGTTTAAATTATTTTCTTTCTTTATACAGAGAGAGAGAGACTTTTATGATAAGTTTCTTACCAATGTTTTCCTTTATGGCATTTCATGGTGCCCACATCAGCCTCAGTCTGATGACTTGATACTAAAATACAAATGAAAAATCACACCTGACCGGATTGACATGAATTCAAAAATTTTTGCTTTTAAATTTTGGTATAATCTAGAAAATTTATCTCTTATCTGCGACATGGCGTGGTGCAGGGAGCTTTGGCACAGAAATACAATTTAGAAGGCTTGAAATAGACTGGTAGCAATCAGATTAAGCTTATCTTCATGTTCAAAGCTGGTCTTTTGGTTTACCTAATCAACTATTTGGAATGAAAATTACGTGAAAATTATCCGAAAATTCATCCTGTAATTCTGAGTTTTGAAACAGCTGGTAAATACCCAGTTGGCTAGAAATTTTATGTTCATACAGGTACAGTTCACAGTGCCAATGGAATTTCAGTGACTTAGGCAAAAATTAAAAGCCAAGTAAAACAATTATACGTGCAAAATTGACTTGCTAATGGAGAAAAATCTAAGCCGTGATTTGTGAAAGAAGAGAGCAATGGTGGGCAGTTGGTGAAGCAATTGCACAATTTGAATGACTTTCACTTTCTGATAGATTAGGTTTAATAAAACTAAGCAAATTTAAACAACAAAGATCAGGGAGATAAATAAATGGATAATCATTATCTATTAAAACACTTTCAATCTTCGAAATAATAATGTTCAATGGCCAAGAGAAAGGTTATGCGTTCGAGAGTGTTCTATGCTAATAGCCCATGTCCCACCAACAATTATTTTTGCACTTTTATGAGACATAGATTACACTAATACATTTTCTATAATTAATTTTACTTTTCTTGTCTCCTTAATGCGTAATATTACATTATTCTGTGCATGAATATGACAAAAATTATATCTTGGTTAGCTTAGCCTTTTAACCTTTGTGCCTTCGATTAATTATTATCAATGTATTTTTTTGGGTGACGGCCAAATTCAATGTCCCATTTTTATAAGGTAATAATAGTCTTTCTCTTTGTCTCGTTATGAACAATATCCCTAAATTGTAGGGATATCTTGTAAGATATGGTGACATCAATTTTGTTTAAAAGAATCAGAAAAGCATAATGTCCATTGAGGTCACCAAGATGTTTTTAAGGAGGAAATTATTAAAATTATGTCACTTTTCTTTTAAAGTAAATTTCGTGCGTATTTATGTGCGTGTAATTTTTGTATTTTTGCATGTTGTTTTATTCAAAATTTAATTTAATTTATCTAAATCATCTAATTCGATTCAAATTAATATATTTTGATCCACGATAATTGATCATTGAAAATAGAGTAATATATATATATATAACTCATTAATATAGTTGTTTAATTGGCATATTAGATTATTATGTTTACTTTTTAACAATCAAGATCATATTCAACTTTATTAAAGTTCTATACGTGTACAAGATACAGTAAGTACAATAATTGTAAAGATGACTAAAGAGCAAGATATGTGACAAAGAAAATAACCTACATACGAAAGCACATTGTATCACTAAACCGATTGATCTTACACCGCATGCAGCAAGTGAAACCAAACAGGTCCTAGTTAACCCCTATAAAAGCACTTTTCTATGGTAAATTCTGTATTAATTTCTAGCTTTCTATATAAATATGCTTACATAATGGAACAGGCATGGGGGTTTTCTTCGCTGAAGAGTGAAGTGAGCTTCTCATCGGTTGCATTAGGGCTAGGAAGTGCTTGTACCACGTTCTTAACATAACCAGATGGTGCTTTTTTGTCATAAGCTTGAGCCACATATGGATATGCAACCAAATTGTAAGGAACATATGGCCAAAACTCAGCTCTTTTTCCTGTGCTCTTCACTCTCTTTAAGACCTTGTTTGGATCCACATAACCTGTCACTGTTACCCGGCTTTGCTTTCTATTCACTTCGACTGATTTCGCACCTGCACAGAATATGGTAAATTTTGAGTTAATAATGAAGTTTGTGTTAAGGGCTTGTTTGCTTAACTTCTTTCAATAGAAAATTGCTTTTCGTTTCCTGTGAAAAATTTGCACCTACCATATAAGACAAACAAAAACATTTGTATGGAAGTGGCAAAAGGGCGCCTGGAAATACCAGTGTTTGGATTTGCAGGCTGCATGATTTAAATATTTGAAAAACAGGGAATTAAAGACATGCTAAACCTTTACAAAAGAGTGCTATTTAAGTATAACTTTTTGCATGAAATGTCAATAATTTTTATATTCTCAGCACTGGTGGCCCCGAATTGGCCTAAAATTTAGTTTAAAATTAAGTGCTTCAAATTGTGTCCCATTGTTCATATTTTGGTCAATATTAAGCTTGATGTCAATACTTTATGAACTCGTTTAGCACCCCAAAACTCAGATGACGTGAGTTTCTCGGACAGATTACTTAAAGGAGGTTTATGGAATAAAAAATTTGAGTGGAAGTTAAACCAAGGCCTCTATCATGCACAAGAAAAGAAATAAGAATAATTAACTATTTTATTTTAACTTCATCTACAGTTAAAATTGGTTTCCTTGTACCTTACGAGATAACAAAGAACTTATAAAAGAAACAAAGATGGAGAGATGGTGTAACAAGCTTTAAGAAATATTCAGGACGTCGACAAGAAAGAAGGAACAAAGAAGCTTTAATATATTCACCTTTCATGGAGGAAACAGCATGTCTAACTCTTCTTTCGCAGCCGTCGCAGTCCATCTTCACCTTGATTTCAACTGTCTGTAAACCAAGGGAGGGAAAACATTACTCTTTTTTTTATTATTTTTCCACAAAACACAAGTGGGAGAGAGTTTTAAAAATTGAGTTTCGAGTCTTTGGCAAACCTGCATAGGCTTGCGTTTCTTCCTTTTTGGTGTAATCTCAAACAAATCCAACAGATGATCAAGTACTCCCATTTTTGCTTATCTTTTCGCTCAAGGCAAGGCTGAGAGTTTGAAAGAGAAAGACGGAGAGACGGAGAAAATTAGACGTTTGGAAGATGGAAATATATGTTAAGAAGTGTGGTTTGTTGTATTTATAGGAAGGTGAAATGATTGGGTATTGAGAGATATTATGGAGCAATAATTTAAGCTCAAATTAAAAATAAAAAATAAAAAAGACCATAACATTCAGCCCCCTGAGTATTTATGCTTTTAAAAATTAAAATCACTTATTTATATTATATAGATCGATAACCCCTATTGAGAGCAACATTAAAATGGTCAAATTTCAAATATTATAAGGAAAATGTGATCATTTTATAAGAATTGTGGACCTATTTGATATAAATGAAAAAACTTAGGGATAGTGTGTTATTACCCGAAAATGATAATTTTGTCCCTAAATCATGAAAACCATTCTGAAAACAATGTTATATCATGGCCAACCACTTGGCTTCTAGGTTCTGAATCTTGATTAGCGAATTAATTAATTTATAATTTAATATAATCTTGGCCTTGGTGGGTTGCTTATTTGACATCTTTACGAGGAATGTTGTTGTTGTTGCTTTGCTGTTTCTTCTTCGGTTCAAAGAAAAGACAAAAAGAAGGCTACTGTCGGAAAGTTCTTTGTGTGTTTCCACTAACTTTCTGTGCAATGGCCTACGCGGTTCTTCACAAGCCCTGTGATCGGTAATGTAACACTCCTCAAATTTAGTCGGACGATAAATTTTTATAATTTTAAAAATAATTTTATTAAACTATTTTTCTATTGAATTGTCGGCATAATATTTTTTAAAAAATATAATAAACATACAGTAGTAAGTTTACTTGTCTTAAAAGAATTTAAAAACAAATGATCTGGAACCCATGTGTCGTTAGTAACTGCTAACATATGAAGCTTATTGTTATGGTCAGAGCTGTTATTTATTGATTTGCCCAAAGCAATTGAACTTGTTAATTAGAGTGAAAGATACATGATAGTTATCTTCAAATTAATCACAATTAGTTCGATTAACTTAGCTAAGAAACTAGCAAACTCAGTGTCGAGTGCCGCGTGGCAAACACCCAAGTGGCTGGAACCAACTTGTTTGTCCTGTCGATTTCATGTATTAAATCAATGCAAATCAATTAAAGTTCATTGCGATTGTGTAAAAAATTTCATGGGCACCAAATTACGATGTACATAGTCAAACCTAACTAAATTTAACCAAATGATTTAGGTATTGATAGTTTGAAAATGTGTTAAATCAGTTTTAATTTGAAAATTTTAAAAAATAGAAACTCTTACTCTTAACTTTGGTGTGTGTATGAGAGAAAGAGAGAATCCATATTTTACACTAACTTTTCAATCACACACATATTACATTACATTGAGAGTGCATGAGGCTAACGTGTGTATAATCGTGCAAGCGTGTACATATGTACGTCGACATGTACATGTACATATACATACATATATATATATATATATATATATATTCTTACTTTGTATGGGATAAAGTTACAAACATACATTATATTTAATCCTCACCGTATATTATCAAATTATTACTAGTCAGCAAAGTGACAAAATTGCATCTTGGTTAGCTTAATCCTTTCATCCTTGTGTCTTTAATAAATGGGATATTAATCTTTTTATTTGGGCCATGTTCCACAATGAATGTCGGCCTCCCTCATGCATTATTATAGTGCATTAAAGAATTTTTTTCTGTCTGTCTCTTTCTAGTTGACCCCAATTTCCAGGGATACATTAGTGTGGTGACATCAGGTGAATTTAATTTAGTTAAGTCGATGGAAACTTTACAAATTCAAATTAAAATCAAATGATACTAAACAATCCGTTGATTCCAAAAATAAAATAGAAAAAAAAAGGAGAAAGAAAAGTGTACAAAATTCAACAAACATCATTAAAGATCATAGCGCTTAATTAGGACTAAACGCTCTCGTTGCTCGATAATCTTCAACTCCCCATCAGCTCATATGTGAAAGCCAAACACGACCTAATTAAACAAGAAGAATCACTTTTTGTCTAGAGAAAATTGTGCATTTTAGCTTTTTCCATCTTTTTATAAATTGGCTACATAATGGAACATGCATTTGGGTTTTCATCACTGAAGAGTGTAGTGAGTTTCTCGTCGGTTGCGTTAGGGCTAGGAAGTGCTTGTACCACGTTCTTGACATAACCAGATGGTGCTTTTTTGTCATAAGCTTGAGCCACATATGGATATGCCACCAAATTGTAAGGAATGTATGGCCAAAACTCAGCTCTTTTTCCTGTGCTTTTCACTTTCTTTAAGACCTTGTCTGGATCCACATAACCTGCCACTGTTACCCGGCTTTGCTTTCTGTTCACATCTACTAATTTCGCACCTATAGGAAATTAGTTAAACATATAAATTTAGAGTTTGAAGGACCAACATAAAAACTGTATGCAGTTACAGTTGAATAATTTATGATTAAGATGAATACAAATTAGCGAAATTAAGAGACTGTTTGGTTTGTGGGTTTTGCTCTGCAGAAAATTTAATTTATGGCTTCTGTCTTCAATACGAGGAAGCTGAAAAATCTGTCTTATATTTTCCTTGGTTCTTGAACAGACTTCATAACTTTTACTGACAGATTTTCTGAAAGAGCCATAAATGAAGGCCCAAAAAATGAGGTGCAAAAGTTGGGAGGAAGGAGAGAAAACATAGAAACGTTTTGAGAAAGAGTTGACAGGATTTCAATTCTTGGCCTCCGGGAGAAGAAAATCAGAAACCCTCTTTTTCTTTTTTCTTCTGTTCATCAGAATGTTTGTGCGCGTACCTTTCATGGAAGCAACAGCATTTCTAACTCTCCTTTCACAGCCATCACAGTCCATTTTTACCTTGATTTCAACCGTCTGCAAGTAAAACATTAATGGCAAACAATTTAAAACAAATACTCAGAACTTTAACATGATAAAAAGAACCAAGAAAATCACAACGCAGAGAAAGAGTCTAAAGCTCGATCGATCAGTCCTTGACATACCTGCATCGGCTTTCGTTTTTTCCTTTTTGGTGTAATTTCAACCATATCCAACAAATGATCAAGGACACCCATATTTCCTTCTGTTTTACAAATTCAAAGCGAAGAATTTGAAAATGGAAGGAAAGAAAGTTTAGAGATGAAATTGAGGATGGAAATATGTCTGGTCTGGTGCTGTTCTATTTATAAGAGGGATTTTGGAACTGGTGTTGCTATTAATTAATATAATATAATTAAGAAAATAATTTGCGTCTCTAAATCATGCAAATCATATTACTTAAAAAAAATAAACATGATTGCTGACAACTTGTCATTAGGGTTTGGATTCTGATTGGTCTGTCAATTACTTCAGTCTTAGTTGTTTACTTGTATGACAGGTTAATGTGGAGCTGTAATCTTTCTGTTTTCTTTTCTCCCAAGCAACGCAAAATACTGGTGTAAGTACTTCTGCGTTTCCTCTTATTTCCCGTTGTACAAATGGCTTACGCGGTTCTACACTGCCAGCTTTACATACCCACTGTGTGCTGCCCACAGCTTCTCCTTCATTTCAGAGAATTTTGCTTAAATGACCATACACATCCATATCTTTTACGCCAATGAAAACCCAGCGTCAAATCGACAAGCTTGTTCCCAGTGATTAAATTGTTACCTAGAATTGGTGAAGTTTCTTCGAAACGCTTCTTGCATTTTTCTGTAATGATGGAGATAGATAATTCAAATTAAATGATCTGGAGAACATTTGTCCTTCACTATTGACAATGTGAAAGGGATGCTTTGAACTTCCAGTTATTAAAAGAATGGTAATTCTTGAAAAGACCCATGACTTGGATACAAAACTTCAAATACAGTAGCTGCGGATTCTCTAATTCTTGCATTTAACTAATTACCATGCAAAAATCCAAAATTGTTGTTACCTTTCTTACAATAATTGGGCAATATATTGAATGAAATGGGGCCAAATATTCAAAAATTTTATGCGAAGCAACTCGTAGAAGATGGCAACTTCCTTCCAATATATAGATATGTGTCGTATAATGTCTAGTCTTTTCTTCGCTATAAATCGGTGTCCACTTCGAGAAAATTTGAATGGTTGTAAATTCTTTCGTCTCCATGATTCAAACGTGTCATTTTCTGCATAATTATGCATGTTCAATTCTTTTTCATGGCCGTTGGCCTGCACCTACCCAAAAAACCGCCTCCCTCGCGGCCTTTCTGTATGGTTATCCATATTCAATTCTTTTTCACAGTTTCCAGGTTCTGTTTGTTGCTAGGTTTTAACATTTGAAATCACATAAAACAATGGATTTAGAACAACGTCGGAAGAAAATTTTCAAAGGATTAATTCAGCAATAATGCTTGCATGCAATGATGTTTCTTCCTTCCCGAAACATCCTAATTTGACCCAATAAAGCGACAAATATATCACAGCCAACGGCCACAGGCTACCGGAAAGCGTTAATTGGCAGCCATGAAAATGAAAATATTGCGAGCTTTGATGATGAAATTTAAAGGGCAACGAGGAGGCCAGCTCGGTAGTGTTAGCTCGAGTTCTGGTAAACGTCGTTTTACCAAATTCCCTACTCTTTTTCAAGCTTAAATCATGAATTGATTACTGAAAATTGATATGATAATCTTCTAATAAATTGATATTTTTCTTTCTTGATTCTTAGACTTCAACGTGGCAACCTCTTAATTTGTGTTTAAGTAAAACAAAACAACACGAAATAAATATAAACAATCATTATTATTTTTAATTTTTTAATAAATAAAAATTATTCAACAACTGGCGGAGGAGCAATAGCAATATGCCTCCCTTGTTTTCATTCAGGAGCCGCGGCGCAAGAGCTTCTGTTTTTCGACCAACGTATATAAACACATGCAGGCATTATTTTGAGAATTCTCCTGCAACTTCCTTGCAATTCGATTTCACTCAACGGTGTCAAGATTAATGATTCAGCGATTTTGGATCGTTGAGAATCTTTGATATAGAGGAGTTTTTCGATCCGGATTACTCTGTTTCGGAGTCTGATTATGGACCCTCACAGTTCCACTGTTCAAGGTATGGCGTCAGAGAGAGGAAGAATGGAGAATTTTAATGAGGCTGTAGAGTACATGATTCTTGAAGGTTACTCTGTTATGACATCACTTCTGAAGTTGTAATTGGTGGAGATTGAGGAATAACGAAGTTTAATGTTGCTCCTTGCAAGATTACACATCAGCATATAATTGATTTCAATCAAGGAACAGTGTTACCAACATTCTAGAAAGGTCACATGATCCTCAATAAAGTTGTTCTTGATGCTGGAACGTTGTGCTGGAGTGACTGGTTGTATATTCATGGTGTCAAAAATATCATAGCAGTAAATGTTTCAGAATCTTCTCAGATCAGTAGCTCAATGGAGAATCTGATTTCTTGAAGCTTTTGGTAGCTTTTACTTCTCTGTTTCATTGTATTTTCAGATTCTGATGAAAATTGTCAATATTTTGGTGTTCTATATTTCTTGTTTCTTCAGTTTAATTGAATTCTGTTAGTGACGTTTTTGCATCAAATGGTAAACAATAAGAAATGTAGCCGGCAGAAGCAGCAGTAATAATTTGAAATAGCAGGTGGAGTGTAACAGGTAAAACTGAATCTACCAAAACTTTTGTGTCATACAAAGGTTTTCTCAGCAAATCGTAAAGCAATCCTCTCTCTTATTGACCTCTACCAACTAATGGAGTTTTCCTCCAATTTATCAATCTTTCGAGCGAAAAGGACAGCAGTTTGCTCATGCTGGAGAGCTCGTTTCAGGTATCTAACATCTGGGTAGGAGATCGAATACCCATATCCAGCATCTCTTGAAAGTACTTGCAAGCATCATCAAGCTTGTTCACATGACACAAGCTGTTAATCAATGTCGAGAACATATGGTCCCAACTGGTCCAAAACCCTCGTCGCCCCATCTAGTCGGTCTTCATTGAAAAACATCATAGCTACAATCTCATAGGCCCGTGCAGGTGGCTCAGCGCCTGGGTCGCTGCTGAAACTCTGGAAAATTGAGAAACCTTCTTCCTCTCTTTCAGCCTTTTATTAGGTGCTGATGAATTATATCATGAGTTCGAGAATTCCGATCAATGCCACAATTTCTCATCTCATCCATCATCCTAAACGCATCATTCATCTCCATTGACCAACAGTAAGCCCCCACGACTGCGTTGAAGGTACAGAAAACTACTCTTCTTTGACAGTTTAAAAAACTGAAGAGCTTCACTTTAACCTCTTCGCAGACCCTAACCCACTAATCAAAGTACATAAAATGTAGGGACCAGACTTGCAATTCATCGCTTCCATTTCCATGAAACTACCCAACCGCTTCATCATACTTCTTAGCCCTGCAATGTGCACTAATCGTTATACCATAAGCCACAACATCCGCCTCAAAACCTTCTTCCTTCATTTCACGATAAACCTCGTTCAATCTCAACAAATTCAGTCTCGAACACCAGCCCTCTAACAAAATCGCGTACAACTTAATATCAGGCTCAAACCAATTCTTTTTCATTTTATCAAACACCTCTTGCTCTTTCTCTACTTGCCTTGACCGACTCAAAACATACAATCAGTCAATTAAAATCCGATGATTCCAGCTCAATCCTAACCTCTTCGTCGTCTCAAAAGCATTTATTGCTTCAGTAACCATCCTAATTCTTGCATATCTCCTCGAAGTCAAAGGGAAGGTGTCTTTAGTTAGCAACTCCATTTGCTTCATTTCACTCACCAAATCCCAGATCATTTTGATCTGCTCAATCTTACGCAGAGATTCAATCAAAGCATGGTAACTCTCAGAACTATGTTTGAATCCCTTTTGCTTAAGCTCTTCATAACCTCAATAACAAGCGTTGCAGATACCTCGATTGAAGCTTCGTCAAGACAAGAATCTCTGTCTGAAGGGTCATTCGACCAATTCTGCAGATTCTTTCAAATTGACTCTATTGCTTAAAAGCCTCTGTTTTGACATCTGGGGGTCTTAATAACGCGTATTTGGAGACTATCATGTACATGATCGTCTTCTTCTTGAAGATGCTTTGCTTGTCTTATAAATATGGTAATCTTCTTCTTGAAGGTGTTTTGCTTGAAATAGATTAATGTAATATTCCCTTTTCATAGCATATTGGGACCAAATCTCCAAACATTCTACAAAATGATTTCTTTGTCAAAAAGCAATGTAATGATAGGTTTAACAATGGGATACCATTCATACACAGTTATCATTTACACAATAGAAAATTGCACTACCAAATTTACATATGGGATACACGTTTTAAAGAGGAGCCTTGCTAGTTGGCTGCTACATTCCAGAATTTGCAATCCAACAAATCGAAACTAACATAGGTTTAGCAACACTGAGAGCATACTTGTTAGATTTTATACATGAAGCATACCGTTAAATATCAGATTGACATTGTTGATGCCTAGAAAGAAACGGAAATTCCACTATTTTCCGAGTCCTGTGGTAGAGAAACTATTGTTAAATCATTTTGTGAAACATGACCCATCACAGCACACGCATTTTCGGATTGTCATCATGGATTTAATCAAGTTTTCGTTGATATCAAACCATTGCCAGTAACACAAAAATCTGTGCTACACCACAACTAAAATAATCTAAACTTTGGTCCTAACAAACTCCCTACAGAATATCAGTCTTCCCCATAATTTTTTTTTAAAAAAAAAGCAGTGTCGAACATTGAAGCAAGATGGGTTTCTCAAGTCATGAACGTAATCCGTCATCCAAATCTATAGCAACCTCAAATGCAGAAGCTCAGAAACAGAAACAAATAAGATATCAGAACAATACAACAAATATGGAATTTAATGAATGAACTCATTCGGTATCCGAAAAAGTGTCTAATTAGTGGTAGAAGTAGAACATACAAAAGCATGGAGGGAGATCTCCTTATTGATTGATCTAGTGGCTTTGCGTGGATTCTTTTCTCCACATTCGTCTCTTCCCCCTCCTTATCCTACAGCCTATGAATTTTTGAGTACTCTCAAAAAAAGTAGCCTAAAGGCCAATGAATGTCTCAATTGACAGCAGTCAATGAACCTTCTACAAATTCTGATGCCGAAAAATTTGCATCAAGACTTGGAAAATCTTCATTCAATTCACACACCTTCATTTGCACTGATTTGTTTGGGAATTCCAATCATCAAGTAGGTTTGTAATCGTATCTTCCAACTTTTTTGCCTGCAGGCCAGGCTTCAAAACATTGACATCACCCCATTGTGAGCAAGGATCTATCCACCCGCCCCGCCGGCCAGTGCACCATGCTCCTGGGGAAACTCGATTACGTCCACGCTTCAGAATTTTTTCATCGACCATGTTCAGCACAGCGTCATCCTTCTCAAACTGTCTGGCAAAGACAGCCCCACTATGAGCCATTTGATCATAATCAGAAGCATTGAGAAAGTGAGGTTCCATTTTTGGTGGATTGTCCCATATTATATATCTTAGATCATTGTTTACAGTGGTGTTCTTGAACTCCAGTGCATTGCAAATGACAGAGTGGAAATACCCTTCTTGAGATAACATTACATTGTTGAAATACATAAGAAGGGTTCGAGGTAGGTTATCCCAACCAAAAACACAAAATTCCAGGAAAGAACGACTTAAGACAAACCATTGCGAACCTGCAATGCAAGAATTAACATTCAGTGCAACCTCTACAAGTATAGCATATCCACATCCACAAGCATAATTTTAACTTCTAAATGCAGAAATTGTGTATTATGGAGAATCGACTTTGCCTGTGAATACTTTAAAAGAATCTGGCGTTGGTCGCTTTTGTGTAGCTTGAAAAATTTGGCTCCTTCTGGCTAAGTAGAGCCCTGGGTCAACTATAATAGGCTGGATTCTCTGAAATCTGCATCAATAACAGCCAAGACATTTTAGATTTTGTTTACACTGTAGATACAATTGAATTTAGCAAAATAGGTTTGCCTACTCTTTCCATCCAAGGTCACTAGTGTGATCAATGAAATTCAGGTCTCTTCTAACAGAAGAGAACACATGGGCCAGGTCTGAAAGCAGAAAAAACAAGGAAATGATTAAGAGGTTAGCACCATCAATTCAGAAGGGCAAGACAAGGCAAAGAAATTTTATACAAGCCCACAGAATTTCATAGAAAAGAATGAGAACTAATGTCCTAGCTTTATGAAATCAAAATATTATGAGAATATATATCTAACACCATCATGTCATGCAAAGCGAGCAATAAGCATATGGATGCCACACATTACATCCAATTAAACAAGCATACAACCACAACCACGAGCTTCTGAGGTCAGTCTTCAACAAATAAACAAGTCCCAATCTACAGGCAATAAATTATTAACATCAGTGGCCTCCAGTATATCGTCAGAAGCAATGACAATGCCATAAGCACTGTAAGGAAGCCTTGGGCAAAATAAACTAGAAACAACCTTTATGGCAATAGATTATCTGATCCATGAACAGCACTATTGTTTGTTTGTCTCACTTAATGAGAAACCATAACCTGCACAATAATTGAGGAAATCTCTCCTAATGCTGCAATACAGTATATCCACCCTTAAAAGCTGAGACTCAAGTAGGAATTGATCAACTCTGTATATGCTTCATTTGATAGAAGAGAAGCCTTCAAATCCATGAGGCAATTCATCAAAACAGATAAAGTTCAGGGCTTCAAAAATTCACTTCAAACTTTTCACTACATTTTAATCACAGTTTGTTTTCCACCAATTAAGCTATAACTTTCCCACTTTTCTATCCAAATAAATTTCTAATCCAATTCTTTTCCTACTGCATGGAACAATTTGCAACTCTGTTCTAACTGCCGTTTTGATACCACCCCAATCCCATTACCCACTTTCAACAATATCAATAAGCCTCTTCACACATACAAGTTGGTGTGCAGGTACATTACCAAGAAAATGACAGTGCCTCAGAAGATAAACATACATGCCCAACCACAATATTACAAGAATGATTATATGTACCTGTGCACAGATGGTCTCATGCTCACATCAACAAGCCAATTATGTGCAACACAAACTAGAGAACTCAAGAATTGAATGAGCGTTAACTACTTAATTCAGAGTACACCCACCAATAATTAGAGACAGGATTTTGTGGCCATAAATAAATGTGACATCCAATGTGGGAACTATCTGATATGGATGAAAGAGACTTTGTCCTACTGAAGATTCTTTACTGTTCAGTTTTGTTCTCAGCTAAAAATAAAAATTTGGAAAGGCACGGCAAGTCCCCACTTACTATCAAGACAGCTCCAGTCAAACACAATTAATCAGATCCTGTATGTCTCATCGTGCCCTACAGAAATATTGCCTACTTGGCATCCATACTAAACTACAAAGATACTGATATAAAATTACTTATTACCCCAATCACCCCTTTAGATCCTAGTTAAATTTTCCAAAGGAAAAACATAGCTACAACTTAAGAGTGCTGTCAAGATCAGCTTTGAAAATTAAGAAACTGAAATACAAGAAAATAAATATGTGTGCGTGTGTGTGTGTGTTGAAATGTCCGCCTGAAGGTAAGATGGGATCGAGCCATATACATCATTTGCATATAATTCACATTCACACATCAACGATCTTAGATATGACTTAACACAAAAATCTAAAAATTATAAAACTAATTTGAACCAATACTGAACTAAGCAAATTCCTCACAATGGATCCAGAAAAACTCGAGAACTTTCAATTCCTCATACAATCATTTCCAAGAGCAAGCAAAACCAAGTAATTCATCCTAAAACCAGAACAATTCAACAATCTCATTAAAACGAAAACATTAAAAAAAATTACTAAATAAGCTAGCGTACCATCTTGAGTAACAATCGGATAATCCATAGCACTTAAAGCAATAAACCAATTCCACCCTTTATCAAGCTTCAACAAAATTGCAGCCGCACGCAAAACCGCAGCTATATTGCTAGACCCCATATAATTTACTCTATCAGGTTTCCCCACGACATCAACATTTGCAAAAGCCCTGATAGCCGGCACCGACTTAACGTCCGCAGCAAGTCTCAATCTCTCATCATCCGACGCATCGGCTCCCAGATGCAACAAGTACCGATTTCTCGGATGATATACGGCCAAAAGTAACCGAAAGATCCGGTCTTTATCTCCCCTTCCACCCGAAATATAGTAAGCAAAAGCTGGCGGGTAATGAGCCCCGTGATGAATCACCGAAGGGAAAGGCCTAGAAGAAGTAAAAGTTGAGAAAGAATAGAGTAAGAGCAGTAATAGTGACAGTAATGCAGCTGAAAAGAGAGTAAAAAGGCATCTCTTTTCTGCCCCCATTAAAAATCAACAACAAAGTATCGATTTCTCTTGATTAATCATTAATGGGTACGTCTCATTGGGCTCAAAAACTGTTGTTTTGATCACCAACCTGCTGGTGATAACAGTTTGGTCAAACGGGGAATCAGCAAACACGCCTCAGTATCTAGTTGGTTTGAATAGGATTATGAGTAGGGTTAGGGTTTACTGTTACAGCCAAGGTTTGAATGACGAAGAAGCAGAAGTGGATGTAGATGCAGAAGAAGAAGGCGGCATTGGGGGATTTGGTTTTGATTTGGACTTGAAAGTTTCTGTCTTTCCTTTTCAGTTTGGTTTGATCTGAACGAGAGAGGAAGACCAAAGCCAACGCTGTTGTGTAAGGTGTACTTATTGTGTAAACAAGGTTTGAGAAGTAAATGTCTACTCTCCTCCTCGAACGGTGCGAAACACGCTCTAAAGTGAGAACGGTGGTGTGGGTTTGCATTTTCACTGCGATCTGATGAATCGGTTTTCTCTGATAATAAAAAATTTAATTATTTACCTCCCATTAAAATAAATATTTAATATTTTAATTTTAAATATTAAAATTTAATACTTATTGCGTCCGCATGTGAAAGGACGACGTGTCGTCCTTTGATTTTAAAGGTTTGCTGGGTTTAGAATGTCTCTTTTCGTCCACGTCAATTAATATTATTTTTCCACCTGATTGGGGAGGTGATTACATAAGCTTGTTTTTGTAAACGGTTGTTAACCTATACTTGCACTCTTTGTTATAGAATCTTATAGTATAATAATATTTGTATGCCAATTTATTGGTTAATTAGTATAATAACACATTAATATGACTAAGTCTATGAAAGAAAGTTCAGTTTGACCAAACACATCCTCATATTTTATTGCACATTAGGTGACAAATTCAAATTTACTTGCGAGTACAAATTTATCGTTTAAATAAATAATAATAATACTATAAATGTAGAAATTTAATAAGATAGTCTTACATCATTATCAAATAATTCACATTTTCTATTAAAAATTATAATACCATTTCCATAAGATTTTCTTCTTTCCACATTCTCCCACCATACTTCTCTTCAATTGCACACATTTCTTACCCAATTTTTATTTTCTTTTTTATTGATTTAAATTTAACACATTAATAAAAACTATATATATATATATATATATATATATATATATATATATATATATCTTGTCACCCTTTTCCTTACAAGTGCCAGACAAAAACATAACAAATTATGACCCCAGTTTTAAGGGGCACCATAACATTGTTAAACGGTTTTGCAAACCAATCATGACAATCACTCCCTCCACAGAAAGAAATTAAAACAAAATACTCTCCCCTAAAATTGGGATCATGAAATATTCTTTTATGTAATCTTTGACTCTCTTCAAACGTTTGTTTACCTGTTTGTATGATCTGAATGTCACAACATCTTCCCTCAGATTGAGCTGACTGAAACTTCTTCGCTGCCTTCACTGTCACCACTACTACTGCTCCCGCTCCCACTGCTTCCACTCCCACTGCTACTGGTAGAGCTTGATGATCGGTTATCTCTTTCTGCTGCATTCACCTGGGCTCTAAGGGCTTCTGCAGCATTTGGCCCCCTGTCTGCTTCGTCACCACTATCATCTACATCAGCAATCTCATCGTCAGTGTCATTTCTAGGGGGCACACTATTGTCAAATTCAGCATCCTCCTTTTGCTCAGCAGCATTTCCATCATCAGGTGATACAGCACCAAAAATGTCTTCAATATCTATATCCTGATGATCTTCATCTTCATCATTCTTAGGGCCCGGGGAGCTAGTGGCCACATTTTGTTGATCAATTGGATCAATGATCCCCTTACCCGCAGGTTTATCGCCTGCATATATTATTATAAGATCATTGTATTCTCAGTTGATTAGCATAATCAGCAACATTGGAAAAAAGTTGTACATCCACAAATGATGAATGACCTACATAATACCTACTTTTAGACATAAGTATAAACTAAATAATTGCAACTGAGACAAGTGAAGAGCAAGCACAACAAATTATTAAGATCTACCCATTAATGAACGAATAAGAGGATCCCACATGAAATGAATTTGGTTATTTTGCAGAACATAACTTTGTCATCTCAGCATCCGAACATTAAATGGCAAGGAATCCAACCAATCAACTTATGTTTGACTCAAAACCCAAGGTTCATTGATTATATGGGGTTTACAATAAAAAAAAACTATGGGAAAAGAATTACAGATGAAATTCAAACAAACAAAATTATGTCAAATAATGAAAATCAAATCAAAATATTGAAAGTGGTTTGGAAGCAAATTTTAGAATGGTCAGAAAGATCGCAGAGAGAGAGAGAGAGAGAGAGAGAATAATTTCTCTTTTTGATAATTCTTAAATTTTTTTCATTACAATACAATGTACAAAAAATTCTAACCATTTGCTCTGTAAAATCATTTTTACACAATCTGCAATTGATATAATGCCAGAAAACTTAGAGGGTACAGAAGGATTTATTGCTAAAACTGAGTGAGTAAACACTTTATCCGCAAAAGCAAATTAAACAAACCTGAATTCTCGGGCTGCCCAATATCAATTCTTTCAACCTCAACCTGTTCAAATCCAGGGCAAGATAAAGCTTAAAACATAAAAAGGAGAAAGCATAAAATATAAGCTTGTAAGCTTTCATTACAATGGAGATCAAGCATACAAGTTAGCATTATAGCATTTTATGAAAAGAAGGGGAGGAAAGATCTAGATCCTTCAATAATTCAAGCCCATTGCCATCAAGGCCCAGCACTTCATATGATGTCCACAACTATGATGAAAACAAAAGAACAAATGAAATAACCAAGCTGATATGAAATTACCATCAGCCAACATTTCTTCGATAGGAATTCATATTTCCGAAATTTTGGTCTAAATGGTTCCTTTTCTGTTTCATAATATAGATGATATTTTCTTTATGTTTATAGAGCAATATGAATCTCCTAGATGTTCATAGCTTCAAGAAGAGCCACAACAATCAAATCTGATGATATTTTCTTCAAGATGTTTATAGCATCCCCGGCTGATATTTTCTTTATGATATTTCTTCTTCAATCAAATTAAGCTGCAAAGAGCTTGAAACTTTCAAAAGTTCAAATAACAAACAAGAACTTAACAAATTTATTTCCTTGCATCAAGTGAAAGACAAAAAAATATTATAGCATGATTATAAACTATTAATAGGAACTCACTGGCATGGCAGGAAATGTGCTTTTCCCAATATGCATTGGCTTCAAACCCTTCCCAACTGGAGATAACTTAGATTCAATTGCAGACCCAAGCTGAGCAGCTGCTACAGAAGAAGCAGATTCACCAGGCAGTCGAAGGTGACGAAGCTGCGTGACGGCCCTGTGAAGCCGCTCCAACCGGAATGTTTGCCCATCAAAAAACAACACAGCATCATTTTCTTTGTAATCCTCACTACTTCCCTCAAATGTCACCTTAGGTTTCCCAATTTGATTGTTTTGAAACACTACAGAAACCCTATTGTCCTTATTCTTGTGCAAGGTTCCAGGCTTAGTCTTATCGATTGAAGCCGGCTTAAATTCATCTACATCAATGCCCGAATTCAAAACAAAACTTAATTATAAAAGTAAGCAAAATCAACTCCAAGCTATCATTCTGATAAATTATCACAAAATACTCTTAATATTTTATTTGTTTTCAAAGAATATACCAAGCTAATTTACTAATGAACAAACCGATCCACGCGAATCCCAAAACTTTATAAACAAAATCATCCCTCAAATTGTGAAAATAAAATAAAACTCAATGAACATAACCTCTATTCGGTTGCTAAGAAAAAGCTTTTCTCAGCATCAGCAACCAAATAATGACGATAATAGCAAATTCAATAGTTAATAAAACTACTTGATTACAATCAACAAAAAAACTATATGAATTTTAAACTCTATTTGTTTGCTTAGAAAATGTACAATCAAGAAAAAACCAAAAGCATTTTCCCAGCTACCATACAGATCATGTATCGATCATTTTTCTCTGGCTGAAAAAAGAAAAGAAAAAATTGTATCGACTTACATCGCAGGGTACAAAACTTGTTGGATGAATCTTCCTTGAATGAGGAGCCCAGACTTAGATTGTACCAGCGATCGGACTCGGGGGCGGTCTTCGGCTCTTCCTTGGAGTTGTTCGCCATTTTTGATAAAGATCAAGAGATTGGTGGAGAAGTGAAGAGCGTCAGGGGCCCACCATGTGGTGTTGACATGGCAAGATCCGATTGGATGGCATTGGAAACCAGTAACTGGGAGGCAGTACTGACCAAGCAGTGTAGTGTAGGGTTTTGTTGGATGAAGATGAATTCCGTGTAGAAAGACGTAGAAGGTAAAAGTTGAAAAAGGAGTAATAGTTTGCCACGTGTAACGGATAGTAACATGGGTGTACCACGTGGGTTATAGTGATTGGAAGGGAGTTTTGAAAATACTGGAGTTGTGGAATATGGAATAGATGTTCGGTTGCGCCCTAGTCACTTAACTACGACCGCGGTAGCACGTGCGCTTTTAGGCCGTCGGCGATGTTTCTTTTCCGTAATTATGTTTGAAATATATTTACAAGATTTGCTCACATTTAATTGGCAATTGTTTCTTGTCTATTACTGTTTCGGCCGTTAGGACCCGTGAATGTTTGGGCTTCCGGCCCATTACATACCTTATCCTCAAATGCTGACGTGTCGTTATTCAGAGTCAGAGGGTAAGCATTTATTCAACAACGACTGGCCTCTTTTACCACACCACCAAGCAATTCCCGATAAAACAATTTCCTCCGTCCGAAAAAATGGAATTTCACACAATCCGCAAGAAAAACGACATCGTTTACCTTAATTAAAGCACACAACGTCGTCGTTTCCGATCTCAGGTGGGTTGTAATTCAGCTTAAGCAGTGTACGTTATCAGTCTACTCGAGCAGTCCTCTGCACGGAGGCCAAGCAACGAGAAGAGGAAGATAAAGTCTAATTTCTACTAAAAATCAAATTGAAAAAAAAATGGTGAATTTTGGCGGGAAGAAGGTGGGCCAAGTGGTGGCCGGAATTGGCGGCAACGGTGTGGGCCAGGTTCTCGCTGCAGTTGCCGTCACTCTGTTGCTCCGCTTGTTTTCCGGACCCGGCCCGGCTTTGGTACACGATGATGATTCTGCCTACGGTGACGACGATGAGAAAAATGACGTCGCTGGATATAGCGATAGCGGTGAAACACCCATCGACGGTAAAGTCTTCCCTGTCACCATCCGGTGGCAAAATATCACGTGCTCCCTCTCGGATAAATTGTCAAAATCAGTGAGTTCCTTTTTTAATTATCAAGTTGAGCTGAATTATAATTAAAAATATGGTTTATTTGTATTTATTTTTCCGTTAGTTTCTTAGGAACCAAACAAGTTGTAATTTGTTTACGAGAAATCAAATGTGAAAAATTTTAAATTATGTTTCTCTGACATCGTAAACTATCCATTTGGTTGCTAATTCACAGGTGCGGTTTCTGCTTAAAAATGTGAGTGGAGAGGCGAAACCTGGAAGATTGTTGGCGATAATGGGACCGTCAGGGTCTGGGAAAACAACATTGCTGAATGTTCTGGCTGGTCAGTTAATGTCATCGCTACGGCTACATTTATCTGGTCTCCTGGAGGTCAATGGAAAGCCTAGTTCAAACAAAGCTTATAAGTATGTTTCATTTGAATAGATGAATGTCCTAGAAGTAAGATGAATGTGTTTCTGATCAGATTTTGAGTTCGTTGTTGTTGTTGTTGCAGGTTTGCCTACGTGAGACAGGAGGACCTTTTTTTCTCGCAGCTGACAGTTCGGGAAACGCTCTCTCTTGCTACTGAACTTCAGCTTCCGGAGATATCTTCAGTGGAAGAGAGAGATCAATATGTTAACAATGTTTTATTCAAGCTGGGCTTGGTAAGGATGACTTGATTTTTCGCTGTTCAAGAAATGATACTGTGTCTAGGGCGGTAACTAGAGCTTCTTTTTTGGGTTTCTTTTGTATTTGAAGCGTATGTTGTGTGAGTTAAAGAAGTAAGTGAATAATGATTATACTCTACATTTGTTTAAAGCTCTTACTGTCTCAGTGATTCAAATTTTCCCTTGCGTGATTGCTTTTGCTCTCTTTCTTTAAAAGGTTAGTTGTGCTGACTCCAATGTTGGTGATGCAAAAGTTCGTGGAATAAGTGGTGGTGAAAAGAAGCGCCTATCCGTTGCATGTGAACTGATTGCTAGCCCATCTGTTATATTTGCGGACGAACCCACAACTGGTAAGAATGCATGCTTTCTGTAGCTCTGCTACCATGATTGATATCAATTGCTATCTGCTTTGCTTTTGTAGATCTATAACGTATTTCGATAGTCTTTGATGTGGCTGTAGAAATATTTGACTTCCAAGTAAATTTTGTTTTCCAATCTGTTCTGGAATCACTTCTTGTGTATTCAGGGCTTGATGCCTTCCAGGCAGAGAAAGTAATGGAAACTCTTCGACAACTTGCACAAGATGGGCATACTGTAATTTGCTCCATACACCAGCCTAGAGGTTCAGTTTATGGTAAATTTGATGACATTGTGTTGCTAGCAGATGGTGCACTGGTTTATGCTGGTCCTGCTCGAGATGAGCCATTGGCATACTTCTCAAAATTTGGGTTATTAGTTAAACCTTCCATGTGTTGTATATTTATTATGTTAATGCTCTGTCTGCAGTATTACGTTCATTTATTGTTTCTTCCGAAAGTCATATTTTTTCTTGATGTGTTTTTTTCATTTTTTCTAAATTGTCGATTAGCAAGGAGATATAATATATCAGACCTCATTTTAAATTAGAGTTATTTTAGGATATATAAACAGCCTTATAAAGTTGCACTAATAGAAGCAGGACTGCAGGACACCTTCTCAAATTGGACCCTTATACACTCTTCTTGGTTACTTGCAACAAATTTTATTTTAAGAAAACGTTACTGACAAGAAAGAGGTTGCTTGAACTTTTGTCAGTGCAGACTGTCTACAAATGCCTCTTTCGTGTTTGTACTTATAGTCATGTTTTGATATTTTACTTCTTTGTATTTGAATTTATACTCTGTGAGTGAGAGAATTGTCTGTACTTAGTAGTTAATTGTTGTCATATAGTTCATATATTGGATTCTAATGTATATAACTAAAAATAGGACAAGAGGCGCTTTTCATACCTATTCTTACTTTTTCATTTTTGTTGATGTAGAATATGTTCCATAAGAGGCATGTCAGAGACAATTTGTGAGAGACAATGCATGTTTAGCTACAATATTGTGATTCTTACTTAGTTGAAAGCACTGCTTGAAATTAATGATTGTTAATTCAACAGGTATATTTGCCCGGATCACGTGAATCCTGCTGAATTTCTGGCCGATCTCATATCCATTGACTACAGTTCAGCTGAAAGTGTCTACTCTTCTCAGAAAAGGATAGATGGTCTTGTTGAGTCATTCTTACAACAGTCGTCAACAATTCTTTATGCCACGCCACTTACTAGGAGAGAGGGCTACAAAAAGAGCAAGTTAAGCAAGAAAACTATCATTAAGAAAAAAGGAGGTTGGTGGAGACAATTCTGGTTGCTCCTTAGACGCGCATGGATGCAGGTTAGTCTTTCAACTTCAACTCATAGATTTGTCTAATTCTTTACTACGCTCACTCAGCTAGAAAAAAGGAGAAAGAACCTTGGTATTAGTCCTTGGATCACAGATTGGACACAATTATAATTCATTTGTTTGCCTTGTAAATTGATTGATACTAAGGAGAAAAAAAAAGATTTTTAAGCTCCTCTAAATTGTCTGTTTTTCTACTTTTTTGAGTATCTTTTCTTAGGTTGTTTATATAGTTGCTTCATTACCTAATCAGACACAGGCTTCTAAAAGCAAAGTTCATTGCAATTTCTCCATCTGAACTAAGTCACTGGCAGTAGGGCAACAACTGGAGAAAATTTCTTGATCTGTTATAGTGAATTCTTAAATATGTGAGGTTCTTATATAAAGTGCTTTGGACATGCACTGGTAATTACTATGCTTTTCTGGTTAATGGTTAGAAATCTTTATTAGAATGAATTTCTCCTTTTATCTAAATTATTTTGGCTGACTAGGCTTCTCGGGATGGGCCAACGAACAAAGTCCGAGCAAGAATGTCAATCGCATCAGCTATAATATTTGGGTCAGTTTTCTGGAGAATGGGAAGATCTCAGACATCAATACAAGACAGAATGGGATTGCTTCAGGTATGAGATGTTATTGATTCCTGTAAAGAACTTGCTTTCTTTAATGATTCATTTCCAGCATCTATGACAGGAGAGTTGCAAGTGTTTCAATAAAGGTAGTCAATTCTGCTATAGGTCAAATGGCAGATTATAGTAGACTATTGATAAAAACAAAATCTTTAATTTAACTAACCTTACCCCCTTATTTAAATTTGCAAATATTACTACATCAGTAACGAGTAATTGTCTGCTTGTTCTGTGTCTCTGATGGTTGATGTGCCAAAACATTGTTGTCTGGCGGTGTCATCTGTTCAGTGGTTGCAAGGTCTACTAAGATTGTCATATATAATTCAGAATGGAGGGCCTAAATATTGTTCAAAACATTCTGACTATATATTTTACTGCATAATGCACTGACCGCTATTTCTGCACTGTCTGATTTTATCATCTCGCTTGCTATTCTACCATTTTAAAAGTTTATTTCCTTGAATGTGCTCCAAATGTCTAAAATTTACCTTCAATTATCGGATGATTTAAGTATGTGATTGTGTACTGACGTTGCAGTGTAAAAATCATTCTTTGAGTATGTATTTTTTTTTCTTTTTCCTAACTGAGATTATGTTCATTCTTTATTATTATTATTATTTTATTTTCTTCCACCTCCAAACAGCCAAGAAGCCAAATCAATCTGAAAATTTGATTGTTTTAATTTTGTCATTTTAATATTGGTAGGTCGTTTACCCAAGCAAGAATGATTGTATGCATAAGGAATTCTCATATGACAAGTAAGCCTTGATGGCTTGGACAAGGTGTTTGGTTTCTCTTTTTGATCGTTTCTGCTTTCTCAGGTTGCTGCTATAAACACAGCAATGGCTGCTCTCACAAAAACTGTGGGTGTTTTTCCTAAGGAACGTGCGATCGTGGACAGAGAGCGTGCAAAGGGTTCTTACGCACTAGGGCCCTATCTGCTTTCTAAATTGATAGCTGAGATTCCTGTTGGAGCAGCATTTCCACTAATGTTTGGAGCTGTGCTGTACCCTATGGCTCGTCTTCATCCTACTTTGTCCAGGTTTGTTTCTTGAGTACCATTTTGATTTACACTGGTTTCTGTTCTGGAATTTCCTTCTCAGTTAACAATATCATGGAGGTCTGATAAATATAGAATTCTGTTTCTAGCCATTAATTGAGGGTTTCTTTTTTTCTTAAGGTCACACATTTGTTAGGCTACGATTCACAGTGTTTATTTACATCTCTTACAGACTTGTTCATTTTAAACTCTCTTAAAGATGTATGGTTTACCCAATGGAAAGAGACAAAGATGGCTGTAAATAACTTGGTTGTCCTCATCATAATGGATTAAAGTGCTGACTGGGAATTCTTTGATTTTCTAGATTTGGAAAATTCTGTGGACTCATCACTGTGGAATCGTTTGCTGCATCTGCAATGGGGCTCACTGTGGGGGCAATGGTTCCAACCACAGAAGCAGCCATGGCTGTGGGACCCTCTCTCATGACTGTTTTTATTGTATTTGGAGGATATTATGTCAATGCCGACAACACACCAATAATCTTCCGTTGGATTCCCCAGGTTTCTCTGATAAGATGGTACATAAATCATTATATTTGTTACATTTTTTATTTGATGCTGCAAATGAATAGTCCATCTTCTTTCATTTCTTTTGATGATTTCTTTACATTCCTTCAGGGCTTTTCAAGGGCTTTGCATCAACGAATTTAGTGGTCTTCAATTTGATCATCACCATTCATTTGATGTTCAAACTGGAGAACAGGTAAGAGGAAACGCATGAATCCTATTTCAGGACCAGAAATATTCTGCTAAGCTACCAAGACTCTGCATGCTTGTTTCAAACTACACATGTTTTGAAAATTTTGAAATTACATAACATCTGATAATTTGTCAGTTAGTTTGAACTTAATTAATTGAAATATACTGACAGATCACCGTCTTCAAATTTTGCAGGCACTTGAACGTCTGTCCTTTGGCGGAAGTTGGATTAGTGACACAGTATTGGCACAAAGTAGAATATTGTTATTTTGGTATTGCACCACTTACTTTCTCCTCAAGAAAAACAAGCCTAAATACCAGCCTCTTGAACCACCTCCTTCGGAACAAATCCAACCAAAGTTACAACTCGAACCTCTAGAAACCGACCTTCTTCCTCCAACAGAGCAAGTCAAATCAACCCAGCAGCTTCAGCCGCCGCCACCACTCGATCCATTTAACCTAGAAGGTTTGTAGTTGTTTGGGCATTATATATGTTGATACAAGATAGAACAACTATTTATTGATCTGTCTCATACAGGTGCTAAGTAACAGGAGATGTCTTGCAAATAAGGGAGAAACCTCATGCCTTTTTTTGAGCCCATAAGCTGCTTTTTAGAAAACTTCAACATTTACTTCTGTGAATTTTCATGTAGAATGCTATTTGTGATGAGGGTTCTGTGCCATCCAAATTATCCCATACATTTCATTATCAAATGGGCTGAAGATGATTAGATTTGATCATGTATTTGATTGCTTCAATCATAATATTAGTTATATTTGGGAGTACTAGTACACCAGAAAGTCATAGAGAGCATTTTTCAAAAAGAAGCTATTATTAGATGCCTTTACGAAAAAGCACTGGTACAGTAAAAGCACTTTTGTAAAAGTATTCTTCCAAGTCATCTTTACAATAATGAATGGGTCTAAGCTTCTTGAGCATTCTAAGGATGGAATGTTCGTAGCAAGCTGATTCATCACGGTTTCTAGATTCATGCAATTTCATTTCATTGTAAATTCCTAAATTGAAGAATCTAGAAATCATATGATTGAATGGATCCAACCCATAATCCATAAGGCGCCAACTTGATGACGTTGATGCCTCTGTGGTCACGCGTTTTGAAGATAAAGATAGTATAAAATGAATATTTACATATTAAATTAATAAAGATAGCAAGTCCATTGATCCAAGACAATGTTTGGTCGTACCATGTCATTCATAATTAAAATATTAATTATAATAACAAATTAAATTAAATTAATGACATATAATTTTCTTTTATGTGCATTAAGTATCATGTCTATCCCTAAGAACATTCTAATCCTCCTTAGCTTAGCAAGTGTATTTATGTCGTGTTAAAAGAAATTAATTTAAATTTAATTTACTAAATAATTACGATAAAAAGTAAAGAATTTAATTTAACACGATTGTAAATAGTTAAATAGATTTTAAATATGTCGTTGGTTTAATATTTATTTTATTTATATTTTGATATATATTTTGTAATATTATGATAATATTTTTTAAAATATATAATTAATTTTATTTTAAATATAATTAATTATTTTTTAAAAAATAAATAAATATAATAAAAAAATAAAAATAAATTTATTACATATTATAAACAAATAAATACAATATAATTACTCAATTAATTAATTGTATCATAAGCAGATTCACGTGTTGAATACTGTATTGTGTTATTTTTAATAATATTTTATCTTATATCAATTTCAATTCATAAATCTTACGTTCATGTCTGGGTCTATATGGTTATGGTTCCCTTCAGCTAATTGCTTTTTCTTGTATGAGTAATCACTAATTAATTTGTTTTGTAATTCTTCAAAATTAAGACTTGCCAAGTCTCAAGTTTATGCAAACTTCTAGAAAGAAAGAGGCCAGCATGTATGAAGTTTATTCAATCAACAACCATTGAGAAGTTTCTCAAAGTATTAACTTATTCCAACCATCACCTATATTGTACTTAGCCTACCCCATTTCTTCTCTATAATAAATTTTAAATTATTTTGATAATACCCAAATAATAAACTCTGTTATAAAAGTAACATTGGGAAATTAATTAAGCAATTATTCAATTCAATGAACTTGAGTAAACAATGGGCGGTTCTCATTGAAGTCAAGCCATTGTGAAATTGAAGTGCTAACTTTCATCTTCTTCAATGGTTGGATTGGAATCAAAGAACCTTGAGTACTTGAAGGGATAATTTATGGACCATGAACCCACTTTAACAATAATATATGTTAGAAATTACGCCGTGGCATCTGTCTATATATTGCAATATTAAATTAATTTTAAAACTGTTAAGATTATACTATTTTAAGTTTTTTATTATGTATTTTAAATTTTATATTAATTATTTTAATTTTTTATATTTTAAATTTTATGATAAAAATATAAATACTTAAAATATATATTAACGGTCTAATTTTGCTCTAATTTTTAGAAATATGAATGGATGTTAATGTTATATGCATCATCAATATTCGTACAACATACATATGATTTCACATTTACATTTAGAAAATATTTTTTAAAAGTATTTTTTCTTATTCAAATAATAAATCATATACAAAATTGGATATCAAATCTTTACCGTTAATCAATTTGGGATGTTTTCATTTCAAATTTCAAATCACACAATTAATTAATTACAAGGAATCCATGTCATGGTACGACATCCTGATCTTAGTGTAGAAAATTGCATCCTTTAGCAGGCCCCGCCACATGTCAACATCACGATGTCCCCATCACCGAATCCACTCCCAAATTTACGCGCTGATTAATAATTAATTAGACTGTAGCTGTCCCTTCAGACACGGTTTTGCCTTTGATTGATCCCATAACTCTATAAATATTTGTGGCCAAGGGACTGTTCTCTCAACACGTCAATGGAATCGACAGCTCTTCTATGTTCATCTCTTCTTCCTCCTCCGTCATTTTCTGATTTCTTCAGACTCCGGATCAAAATCAGCCATCAACCGAAAAGGGTTTCATCAGCTAGGGTTTATGCATCGAGTGAAGACGCAAACGATTACCAAAACTGTCCCGGCGGCCACCGGCTAGTCGATGAGAACATGATCGTTCTCCGGAAAAGAATTCACGAGATGAAGATGGTGGAGAGGAATTACGAGCCCCCGCAGAACTGGATGGAGTGGGAGAAACGCTATTTCACAAGCTACGATTCATTGATATGTGAAGCAATGGGAGTTTTGCAGTCGCAGTTGATGAACACAAGGCCAAGCTTGGCTTTGGGAATGCTTGTTTTGATTGCTCTCAGTGTGCCTACTTCTACTGCTGTGGTGTTTTTCCATCTTATGGAGTTTGCGAAAGGGATTTTAGCTGCTATTCATGTGGCATAAGGTTTAGTTACTTGTGACAACTTTATCGAATAGAATTCAGACTTGGTTGTACATCAGAAGGTGTAGGAGGATGTATTAAACAGTTGATTTGGAGGGTTGCCCTGAACTTCAATGAAATCACAAGACGTATGCAAATTCTCTTCATGGGAATGTTTTATTTCAGTGTGATAATTCAAGACAGAATCTGTACTATGAAGAATATGTTCAAGATCATTGGTAGTACGCTTGATTTCATTAGACTACAATTCTTTTTTAATCCTTTCTCGTTCTCTCTCTCTCCCTCTCCCTCCTAAGCTGTTTGGACAATCATTTTGTTGTTACAAAAAATCTAATCGTTCCTTCCTCATTTTTTATTCACCCAAACCCAATCGTACCTAATGTTAATGGTTTGACCGGAAAAATTACCTACTCTTCGGCTAAATAATCAATATTTTTATTTTTTTGACTCTAATTTTAAAAAACAATAATTAGCATAAATTAAAATCAGATAAGATATTTTTTTAATTTACAAATAATTAATATTTTTTACTTCACGTAAAAACATCGACTGTTTATCCTCACAAATAGTTAAAGGTGAAAAATTGCAGCCTTAGGTCGGAGGCCATTCTTATCAAGACGGAAGCCTCGACAGAAGGCGTGTTTCAGCAATAATTTTTAGTATTTTTATTGAATGATGGTCTCATGGATTATTTGACGGGTAATAACATATTCTCAGATGAAGAACAGTGCTCATAATGGTAATAATAATCAAGCACAGAAACATTTAATTCACTCTCAAGATCATATCCCTACAGCTTGGTCTAGCCTAGTGTTTGTTGGTGGAATCCTGAAAGGATGCCATTGGAGAGAAATGGAACCTTAATATAAAACTTCTTCACCCATAGATAATCTAGCTTCCACAAGAGGCCGCATTTGAAAGGAAAATTAGGTCTGAAGGAAAATTCATATGCTTGACGAGTTCAGTGTTTGTGAGAAATTAGATATAATTCTTCAAGGTATGACATAGTCTTTTTTCTATTATAGTGTCCAGACATATGACCAAAGCAGCACCACAGCAACCTATCATTTTCGATCCTTCAAGATCCAAATCCGGTGGAAAACATGCACATAATTGGCATGAAGTCGATAGAAGATTTGACCATGCTCTCCATTCCAGCTAAGCTCCATGTAACAAGCACTTTCTCTTCAGCTTCCCTGTTGTCAAAATGCAGGGAATCAAAGATAACATACGTGATCTCAAGTCAAAACACCTAGCATGAATATTCGTACAAGAGCATCATTCCATAAGATTATCCAAAAGACTTAACAAACCATACTAAATAATAATACCCACAAAAAGTAGACAATCACGAAATCATGATGCAACTGCTTAATGCACAAATCATATGACGTTTATGATGAAGATGAAGAATCAAATCCATGCATCTACAAGCCAGAGGAAAACACATATAGGCAAACTTCGTGATTATTACAGCGTAGATCATGGGACAAGTTACACTAACCAACTTGAGAATGAAGCAGGAAATAAATCTAGAGGCTTAAGGCTCTGAAAAATAAGGGAGCTCCCTTCAGTCCAAGACGTGACAGTCATGGCTGTACGCAGCTCCTGCTTCGTTGGATCAGAAACACATCTTTAAAATTTTTCCATAGACGAGCTCTTGAACCAACGAGTCAGCAGCTAAGTGTCAGCCTTTCTCTGCCTCGAACTGGACTGAAGAGAGCTCCTTCTATCTTAACCGTTAAACAAACATGTATCACACAAAACAAATATCAGCGGTCAGTAAAAAGCGAAATGAGGGTCTCATTCATTCATTTTTACTATTGATCCTATTGTTATCGTCTCATCCGCAGAGATGAAGACAGGGTTAATCCCTTCAGCCCAAGCTTAGGTGTAATATAAGATCCAAAAAGAGACAGCATTTTGGACTTGATTTATAGAAGAAGACGACGGTTAGAGCAATTTCAGAAACCCTCACTACCTCTAGCTAGGTTTCTGGTTGTTATCAGAGAGAGAAACAGAGAAAGAAGAAGAGGCGTGGAAATGGGTTATTTCGAGGAAAAAGAAGAGGCTAAGAGGCCGTATAAATAGGAAAAAGAGGGGAAGGAAACACCGACATGTAAATCTATACACAGGCTGAGGTAAGAGATTTTGGGCAGGAAATACATTCATCCGCTCTTTGAAAATGCAAGAGATTCTTGGCTTTCTTGGCAATAGTTAATAAGAGAGACAACACTAGCAACATTTTCGTACTCTGCTAAATATCATTTCAAGACAGCTGGATGTCTTGAAATCATCTAGTGCAAGTGTAGAAGCTAATAAGTACCAAAAAAGAAAAATTAAAAAGCAAAAAGAAGAGACATTTGCCCGCTCCCTCCACCACAGGTTCAAAGTTCACACTCTATGCGTTTTGCCCTAGGCTGCCACCTCCCTCATCTCTCTCATCCTTTTGGTTACTGTTGAGTTACACAGCATAGGCCTGCCTGGCATTCTAAGCGAACACGACAGTGTACTTTCATATTAGTTTCCATTAAAGATAAAAACTACTCGAACTATCAAGAAATGGGTTCTGATTAGATATATTTTATTCCATTTTCATTTAACGAAACAAACTATCATTCTATTTTTGAACAGGCAATTTATGTTTGAAGTGAGACACGATGCATGTCCTCGGGAGATCCCGGTATGGACTTGACAATAGCGTTCAAGGACTCGTTTCCACCAATTCAAGACAAGAAATCTTGTTGTTTATGTTTCTCTGGATGTGTGTTTGTAAGAGACATGTGTCTTCATCTTATGCATGGATTGCACGTAAAATTTTAAATGAACAGATTAGATTACATTAATATTATTAATATAATAAAATTACTGTATTCAAAAATCTCCTTGTATTGAATGGTGCACCTTAGCACTTCATATCCTCTTGCTTGAGATATACATAATTTAGGAGTAATAATTGAAGACACCATCCATCAATTAAAAGTGTCCTTGCTTGAGATACACATGATTGAGGACTGAGTATTAAATTTAAACCCCATCAATCATCCCGTCTTTTCAGACGTTTGCATTAGTTTCGCAACAGAAACTTGAATCCCCATAATAAATGGTGTTGCTGAGAACACATAAGAACTTTCATAAACTTCAATGGAGCCTGTTTATTAGTTAATTGGTACAGAACGCAGTGTTTCTCACGCAGATCGATGAATACAAGAAGCTGCAACAACAGTAGAGGCAAATAATATCATCACCAAACCTAAATTCTCACGCCTAGCTAGCAGCCGTGCAGACAACACAGTCACTGCATTGCATATCTGGAAACACCGGCAGAATATATATACAGTACACCCCGCAAGGAGAAAAATAAGGAAGAAAACAAAGTACATCTAATAATCTCTTTGCTTTGTGAAATGACAACTGATGAACCTACTGAATTGCCAACTATGGATAGTTAGCATGTAACTAGGCTAGTTGATTCCCAACGAGTAGTTTCCTTTGGCGTTGCCGAAAAGCAAAGAAAACAGTAACAAAGAAAACAAAAGTGAAAGCAAACCCCACCTTGCATGTTACTTGATTATCACAGGTGGGAGTGAAATTGTACGTTTCGACAAGGTTAGCTAGCTGGGGGATGTTTTGTTCTTTAAAGTCATCATCGATTTTTGAGAAGACTTGGAGTAAGCCTTCAGTTGTTCACTCAGTACTAATGCTGTGGGACCTTTTCTTTTGTGTTCGTGTGTCGCACATGCGCGAACTTGGTTACCGTAATCATGGATAAAATATTAAAAAATTGAGTGTACGAAAAATTTGAAATAATTTTTATAAAATTTAAAATAACAAATTAAAATATATAAAATAAATATTAGACAAAATTACTCACTTTTCAAAAATGATATTACATAATTAGATTATTTTAATTTTTTATTTTTTAATTGGAAAATATTTATATATATTTATTTGAGTAATTATTAATAAGTTAAAATTTAAAATTTTATATAAAATTTTTTAAATTTTGTATTCAAATTTTGAATCGATTATCCATGGTGCAAATTTGGGCCGACTATACTTCATGAGAGCCCATCAAACTAAAGGATATGGCTGAAGTCTGAATACATTCCAATAGATTTCTAAGTACAATACTATTTGTTTGATATATAAAAACTAATTGATGAATTTACTTGGATAGTTGTTGGGATCATGGGATGATATTTTAGTAACAAAACCCAAAAGTATTTTCTAAGGACACCCGATTCCACTCATCAACCCAAGAGATAAAAGAATGCAAATAATTTCGAATGTGATCGCGTGGGTGTACTTAGAATTACCTTTTTATACAATTATGTTTAAGTCCCTAATATTTTAAATTTTTATAAATATTATCATTATTTATTAAATTATAACAAATAGATCTTTAATTTGCAAACCCGCAGCGTTGATTGAGCGGGGCCGTGCTCTACTGTTTAAGAGTGGGCAGAAGCCAGCCTGATGCGCATTACACACAATTATGGAGCAATGCAGTATGCATGTGTCACAGAGTATAATATTGGTAACAGATTTCGATTATTTAACAATTAATTTAATTATTAATTACACGATTTGGCTTCCTCTCAATGATACAAACAAGTTCCAACGAATGCATGTGGCAACGATTCGTCATGGCTTTGTACATTTCTTTGTGGCGATGGAAGGTTGTGGACCACGATGATTTTGATAGGTAGTAGGTGTGAATTTTTTTTAATTTTAATTTTAATTTTTATAATTAAAATAGATAATTTATTCTTATTTATATTTCTCATTTCGATTTTATCATGATCTGATTCTAATGATTTCAACTCGTTCTCGATTACAAATTATTACACGCACTATTAATTCTCATGCACCATTAATCCTTTCCTTTTTGTATGTAAAGATCAAAACTTTGGCGTGAATCTCCATTATTTTCGTCTTTCCTTCTCCTCTGTAAGTTCATTTTCTTCCGTGTTTTTTTTTCTTGTTAGTTTTGAAGAATTTTGTTTCAGTGGTTTTTGTGTTTCATTCACTGCTTAATTCTGGTTCATTGCAGTTTGTGGAGTGTTTTTGAAACGCGCGTTGCATGTGCCGTGAATCCTGTAAGCTATAATGCGATTTCTTTGATTGTAATTCGGATTTTTTTAAAAATTTTTTGGCATAATTGTCGTTGTTACGATTTAATTTCTTCAACATATGGAAAACCCTTGTTGCTTTTTGTTGTTTATTTGGTTAAAGATCTTATTTTGTTGACGGGCTATTGTCAGTTTTATAGTTATGAATGATCTGTGAAATCTCGTTTGTGTTTTGTTGATTTTCTTTTTTGTTACATTTATTGGCATGAAATTTGATTTAGATATTCTTGTATATGATTTGATTTGTTGTATATCTCTTTGGTTCTTGTTTGATAAATTGCAGAAGGGTGAATTATCCGTGATTTGCGAAGTGAAAAGGAAAGATGTCTGGTTATTTTGTTGGATTATTTCAAAATAATGTTAAATCTAGTGGGCGAGATGTGCTTAGTGCTATAATACCTTTGCTGAAACTTCTCTCACTCACAGTTATTGGATTAATTCTTGCACACCCAAGAACAAAAATGATCCCAAAAGCGACGTTTAGGCTGCTGAGCAAGCTCGTTTTTGCCCTATTTTTGCCATGTCTGATATTTACTGAATTGGGTGAAAGCATTACTTTGGAAAACTTTGCACATTGGTGGTTTGTCCCCATTAATGTGTTAATTAGTACAATCATTGGTTTTCTCCTTGGTTGCTTGGTGGTTATTGTATGCCGCCCACCTCCACAGTTCAATAGATTCACCATTATCATGACTGCCTTTGGAAATAGTGGAAATCTCTCTTTGGCCATTGTTGGATCTGTTTGTCATACTAAGGACAATCCCTTTGGACCACATTGCCGTTGTACAGGGGTGGCTTATGTCTCTTTTGCCCAGTGGGTTGCAGTGATTCTTGTGTACACCCTTGTTTATCACATGATGGAGCCTCCATTGGAGTATTATGAAGTTGTTGAGGAAGGGGATATCATAGAGGAGCAACCGGCAATTAATGATGCCAGTCGACCTCTACTGGTAGAAGCCGAATGGCCAGGTATTGAGGAAAAAGAAACTGAACATTGCAAGACACCTGTTATTGCTAGGATTTTCAACAGCATCTCAAGCCTTTCGCAGACCGCCTTTCCCGACCTTGATCTATCAGCAGAAGGTGGTTCGAGCAGTCCTAGGTCACTAAGATGTTTGGCTGAACCCAGAGTTGTCAGAAGGATAAGAATTGCCGCTGAAAAAACTCCCATTCAACACATTCTTCAACCCCCAACAATTGCTTCTTTGTTAGCCATTCTCATTGGGACTGTGCCTCAGCTAAAAGCTTTTTTCTTTGGAAAAGATGCTCCATTATCTTTCATGACTGACAGTTTAGAGATATTAGCCGGTGCAATGGTTCCTTCTGTCATGCTTATTCTTGGGGGCATGCTTGCTGAGGGGCCAAATGATTCTACCCTTGGACGTCGAACTATGATCGGCATAATATTAGCAAGGCTGTTGGTGCTTCCTTTGATAGGAATTGGGATTGTTGCATTGGCTGATAAACTGCATTTGCTTGTCAACGGTGATGCAATGTATAGATTTGTACTTCTCTTGCAGTACACAACTCCGAGTGCCATTTTATTGGGTGCAATTGCAAGCTTGAGGGGTTATGCAGTTAAGGAGGCATCCGCACTTCTCTTCTGGCAGCATGCATTTGCTCTCCTTTCCCTTTCATTGTACATTATTATCTACTTCAAACTACTCTCATAGGTTTGAGGCTTGCCACATATCTTGGTGCTTCAAGGTCTGTCAGTAATTGGTTAACATGTAAATGTCTTCATATTGCTGCTTTTTACATGTCCCTTAGAATATATAACTTAAATGACATGAACTTGTTTACTGGTGACGTAGGTGAATGATGCTCATCTTTTGAGTTGATATTTTTGACCAATTAAATGTAGCTCTTATAAATCCTTTAGCATTAATAATAACAGTCTGCTCTTTGGAATGATTTTCTTATTAATTACAGCATGAATCTTGTACAATATTATTTAATCAACCTTTATATTTTACACGAGTCCATTTTTTTTGGTTCTATTCCATTACAGATTTTAATGACTGTGATGAAGACTCATTGGGAAAGCTGGGATGGGAGGGAGAAATACAATTTATCTGTACAAGGCTTAAAGTTCAGTCTTTCACCCTTAGAACTGGCTGAGTAGTTGTAATGTGGTTAATGAAGTGTGGTCTGAAAGCATAGTTTCTCTACTGTGCTTGGCTGAGAAATCAAAATTAAACTTTTTAGTCTCTGAAAATTTGGCAGAGAATTCATCAATGATTTATTATAGACAATGATGATGCGAAGAACCGATTAGAAAATGAATAATGGCTATCAGGCCATGATTGAAATTTTATTTTCTCCATCAAAGGTGAAAGCTCCTGAGGTACTTTGATTGCATTGAGGCATTGCTCGACTTCTAACTACTAGTTGTTATTGCTGATACTTTGACATGTCATATCTAACAAAGTCTTCTAGGTTTTCAGCCAAGCCCGGATGGATCAAGCTTCCCATCTCTACAAACAAAGGATTTGCTCTGTTATATACAAATATATTACAATCTGAAACACAAAACTTGCAACTTTAAGTGCTCATGTTGCAGTCTTGTGTTACACGTTGCAACTTTTACCATTTAAATTGCAAGTTTTAAGTTTCAGATAGAAGTCTTGAACCTGGATCAACACTCCACATGTGCTCTTGCCAAATCCTGTCAAAATAATATAATTTATCTCTTTGTTCCACCCCTTAAAGTTGCGCGTACTTTCTATTGTTGTTGGGAAATTGAAAGAAATCAATTATGCTTTGCTACGTGATGTTGTTCCCTATTTCTCAGCTGACTGGTTATGAGTCTTGGACGACGTAATGGTGTGATTCCTGTTCTCTGATGCTTGTACTTCTCTATGCTAATTGATATGTGAACTAGTTCTACGAATTGTTTCAAGTTGCCGCTGCCTTGATGATGAACTGCAACTTTATCTACACCATTTTTAAGTTGAGATTTTGGACAGTTACTAATTTCTACCACTAAAATATTATTCTGACAGCATGTAATTTGCTTCTTCTCCTTGTCTGTGTTCATTACCATCTGCCACATGCTTTTTGTGATACATTTTTCAGGTTTATTATTCGAAATCGCTCTCTTCTACCTTCCCTTTTCCCCTGCCATTAGATTACTGTTCTCTGATAAATGTTCTTGACAACTACTCATCCATTATTGTTCATAATTAGTGATTTCATTCAGAGGAGTTTTAGAGTGCAAATCCCACCACTCCATTTGAAACTGTATCTGGACAAGTTTCATACGTATGCAGATATCCCTTTCAGCTGCCATTAATAAAACAGCACCAATATTGTCATGGGATTGGCATTCTAAACCTGCGGTCGGCCATGAATCATGCAGCCTCATCTTCACCTGCACCAGCATCTGCATCATGTCATAACTGGACAACTCAAAGCGTATCACAAATTATTTAGTGCGTTCACATTTAGTTTGTCAACTCTTGCCACAAATTACACATGTAAATAATGGGCTACTGATTGGTATACAGTCAAATGATCTAATCTAGTGAAGTTCTTCCTTGTAATTCTTGTCTTCCTTCTTTGGTCCATGGTCCATGGTCCATGGTATAAATTGACTTCAAACATACTATTCAAAATCAATAGGCAACACATTTATATATATATATACAGTTTTTGTTAATTTTATACATTTTTAAATTAAATCTAATATATATAATTAATATATCATAATTAATAAACAAGTAAAATACAATCTTAACATCAATGAATGATATATAAATAATTTTTTTTTAAAAAAAATTATCTTTTTTATTATAAATTTATCAAGTTAATTATATTATTAATTATTTTATTAAAAAAATAAATAATATATATTTATACAAAAATATCTTTTATTGAATGCAATTAACAAATTGCAAAGAGGCAGCATGCATGAAAGTGAGTGTGTGTGCAGCATATTGTTTTGTTAATTTTAGTATTAATAGATATTATTTATTTTTTTATAAAATAATTAGTAACATAATTAAATTAATAAATTTATTAATAAAAGTATCTATTTTTTAAAATTCTATGCTTTTGATTTTCTGGGCCCTGAAATGCGACCCAAAAAAATCATGGTCCACGCTTTGGACCTATTTGTGACCATAAATCAATCGAAATTACCAAGAAGATTAGCAAAATGAAAGATTCTGTGCCAATTATATTAGATATAATAACGTTTAGGTCCTTAATCTTTTATATTGTTTCAAATAAGGATACAACTTTTATTTATGTTGAATAAGTCTCTAACCTCACCGATAAAATGATCAAATTATCCTTAGAACGACTCGAAAAAGAAAATGAAGGTAAAGGGCATCTTGATCATTTCAAAAGAATTTAGGGACTTATTTATTATAAATTAAAAATTATGTTGGCACTTGAGAAATTATAACAATAATTGGGGACTAAAACGTAATGTATCAAAGCTATGAAAATGGAACTCGGCACTTTATGCGGAGAAGCGTAAAGAAAGCGGCAACCTCCACGCCCTTCCTTGGCACTCTCTTTATTTTATTAATAATTATAATTAAGAATATAATAATTTGATTCTTTTTATAATGCCCCCCCGCCTAAAACAACAAACTAAAAAGAAACCATTCAAGACTATCGCGGGATTTCATAGAATCTACTTTATTCCCTCATTTTCAACGACAAAACCATTCAAAATCCAATCCCACATTCGATGGCTCCAATTCCTTTCATTATTACAAACCAAACATTATGTTATATATAAATCAAACTTTTTTAATTAAATATTAATAAATAAATAAATTTTATAAAAATTTTAGAAAATACATATAATATATACAATAATAAAACTATTTTTTAAAAATATCATGTTAATTTTTATTCTGAGAATTAATAAAAAAAATTATATTGTTAATATTATTAATTTTAAATATATATATATATAATTTAAAAATTTTTTTATTATTTAAAAAATATTTGCCGAATCAACAAATAAAAAGGATTGAGAATTGGAATCCAAGAAAAGTCAAGGCCCTGAAATCGGTAGACAAATTTGGATTGGTAAACTATTGACGAAGGGGGAGGAGGAGGAAGAGGGAGGAGAAGAAGATTGGAAGATGCCCAATTGCGATTTACTGCTTGCGTTTGGAACGAAAGCGCTTCGAACCCGTCCAACACGCAGAGAGGCAGGAGCTGCAGCTTTGAATACGCGAATCAGAGCTTATGACCACTGGACTTACTTCTGCCTACAGCCTTCAAATTCCCTGTTTTTTGAATTGTGATTCTTATTTTGAAACTTGAAATTACTTTTTTACCCCAAAAAACTGTTGTTAATAATATTAATAGTAATATTCCCTAATATCTTTGAAACCTTTTTGTCATATTGTCCTCTAAACCTCCACCGTTGGTTTTCTGACTCCCCCTCGTCTTCCCTTCCGCCTTCCGCTCTTCTTTATATAAACCATGTAGCTCTTCACACTTTCTCTCGTCCACAACAATCTAATCCTCTCCTTTGCCTAATTTTTCCTTCAATAATTTCTTATTCACACAACGAAAGGATTCTTTAAGAATTCATTGATTTGTTGTTCTCATTCTTCGTCTTTTAAAAATGGCTATTGCGTTTCCTCATTTGCTTTCCGCTGACAAACCCTCTTCTATGGAGACTTCCTTGTCTTCTTTGTCTCCTCCTCCCGTTATTTTAACGCAAGACGAGCTCAAAAAAATCGCCGCGTATAAGGCCGTTGAGTTCGTCGAATCGGGTATGGTTCTCGGGCTCGGTACTGGATCGACGGCCAAGCATGCGGTGGATAGAATCGGCGAGCTGTTGCGTCAAGGGAAGTTGAAGAACATTGTGGGAATACCCACTTCGAAAAAGACTCATGAACAAGCTGTTTCGCTGGGTATTCCTTTGTCAGATCTTGATTCATATCCAGTTCTTGATTTGGCAATCGACGGTGCGGATGAAGTTGATCCGTTTATGAATTTGGTGAAAGGACGCGGTGGGTCTTTGCTTAGGGAGAAAATGGTGGAAGGTGTTTGTAAAAAGTTCGTTGTTATTGTTGATGAATCGAAATTGGTGAGTCATTTGGGCGGGAGCGGGCTGGCTATGCCGGTTGAAGTTGTTCCATTTTGCTGGAAGTTTACCGGGAAGAGATTGCAGGATTTGTTTGAAGATTCTGGGTGTGTTGCGAAGCTGAGAACAGCCGCGGACCAACAACCATTTGTTACTGATAACGGGAATTATGTAATTGACTTGTATTTCCAGAAAGATATTGGGGATTTGAAAGTTGCCAGCGACAATATTTTAAGGCTTGCTGGTGTTGTGGAGCATGGAATGTTTCTTGATATGGCTACTACTGTGATTGTTGCTGGCGAGCTCGGCGTCACGGTCAAGCATAAGTAGTAGTTTTTTGATTGATTTGTTACATGTAGGAGTTAGCATTTATTTAACCCATTAAGCTGAACACCCAAGTCAATTTGGGCACATTCTTACTGTTATAGAACAGGGATTTTTGTTTGTGTAATTCCTAGTTTTGTTGACACATGGTTTGGCGGGGGGTGGGTGGGGATGGGGGATTTTAGGTGGTGATTTTGTGGACAACTGAAGGATGAGCAAAGAAAAGCGTATCCCGGTTGTCATGTTCTTTTCAAAATTTATTTCGATGTTATACTTATAAAACGACGCATTGGATTTGACTTGGTCGGATCATTGATTACTATTCTTTTATCAATCCTATTATTTATTAGGTTGCATGGTTCTCGCCTTGTGATTGATAACTTGACTAATCTGCAACTACTACTCTTTATATTTGCCCAGAATCTTGTTCTATGGCATAATAAAGCCTTGACTTGGTAACCTAGTTGGAGATGAATTTTATGAAATAGATACATACTATGTTTCTTTATTGCTGGCATAGGCAATTTTTGGTTTTCCCTTTCAGATGCTAAGGGTACTTGAGTGTTCTTGACGAACAGAGGGTAATTGCAGGCTGGAGTTTGTGTTGTTGGCGCAGGCCTGTGATATCAGTGTTTTTTTTTGTTATTACTGAATTTCTGTTTCTTTGATGCTAATTCTGCAATTGAATAGCTGATTGAAGGGATTTATTTTCCACGGCTGGAAGTCCTTTTTGTCAGGTTGTACTGCAGAGTGTTGTTTAACTTAATTTTGCATGTGAAAACTTAAGTGTTGATGAATCATTATTGGAATTTGGAAGTGTTTCGAGCACGGCATGAGCACATCATGGAACACGCCATGGAAGTGTTCCGTGGCTGGAAGTCACTTTTTGTTAATTAAGTGATCTACCTGTGAAAAATGGAAGGATTCAATGTAATTGTATTGAACGTGAATATTCATATTAGATGCTGAATTTTATGAACGTTATGGAATCATTTTCTTAATAAACCACTGAGAGGATTTCGATCTTTTTTAACCTGCTGAATATCTGGTTATTATGTGAAATTGTTTTTATAACTCAGGTGTTCCCAACTGAGAGATAAGAAATGCTCTAGCCAGCAGGTTGTGTGGATGATCCTTAATTGCGACAGTGCTGAGCCTGGAGATAATCACAGCTTGCACTGTTGCCATCCTTCTAGCTGTTGAGCAAGTTGATGTGGTTGCAGCTGGAAATAGTATGCATCCCTCCTGCCGACTCTCGGTAACATAAGCTAGCTTTTAATTCCCGCCTCTCTGAATAGATTAATATGATTTTACCTCTTTCTCTAGCCATAGGCCTTATACATACATGCAAGTTAAAACTGATTACAACATCTTGTTTTTACGACAATTCTGGCTAAGATCATTTCAAAGATTAACTTGTTATTGAATCGTGATTAAATCCTAGTGTCTGAGTTAGATGTCAGATATTCCTGTTTTGTGTTCTTTCTTCCTCTTTGCAGACATGGAGTCGGCTAGGACTCTGTACAGAGGCGTGAAGTCTACCCATGCTTATTTCTTCCTCTGGTTTGAATTTTGTCTTGTACCCGGGATTTCTTTTGAGTAATCTCATTTTCTTTGCTGGCAATTTCACGCACACATTCAAAGACTCAGAATGGTTTTGCCTGGAAAATTTCTAGTCAATTTTCGGAAATCAAAAGGTGCTGCAAGTCAGCTTGGATTCACCATGAAAAATTTCCATGAGCAGACTGATGCTGGTTATTTTTCAGGTGTACTCGATGATGTGATCATTCTTGTTTCAAAAAATTTTGCACAATGTTTTGGGCCTGCATATTCTGAGAAGCCCAGCAAGAGTATTAGGAGAACCATATTGGGCCCAATGGTTTGCTTGATATTACATCTATAGAGTGCACAAATTGATTTGTTGTGTTCTCTGTTCGCTAATGCCATAATTTTGTGTCAATTTTTCTCTCATAAATAAATACTTTATTGATCAAAGTAATAATATTATAATGCCATATGTCCACCCTAAACGATGCAAAAGAGTTAGGCGTGCCAATCCCTAATAGTTGCAATTACAAAGCTAAACCAAAAAGTGCCTCCTAACCCTAAAATTACGCCAAGTGAAAGAAGAGGGGAACTAACTTTTTCCCTTTTCTGGCTAAAGCAAAAACAATGACTTGTGAATGAAGGAAATTGTTCTTACTTTTAATCAAAATGTTGTAACTCTAATGTTTATCTACTTTCATCACGGTTGTATTGGCTTTCTTGTCAACAATCAAAGCAGGAAAAATTATTAAAGATAAAGTAACGTCTTATCTGGTAATAGAGATTAAGATAGATAATGTCACGTTTAAAATATAATTATAAATACGCTAAAATATTTAAGTTTTTAATATCATAGTTCTATTGTAAATTTGAGTTGACGTGTAAGTTTTTATTAATATTTTGTCCATATATCATAAGTTAATATAAATCAAATCATGTTTAAAAAATAAATATTAACTATTTAAATAATTAAAATTTTGTTCAAATGATAATGTGAATTATAAGTTTGTTCGAAAAATTGACAATAATACAACACAATGTATACAGGGGATTAAAATTAGGTTTACATAATTTTTTAATTATGCTATTACTTGATTACAGGGATATCTTAGTTGGGATTTAGTAATTATGAAGTGTTGATAATTCTTTTCTTGTGAGTCATAGTTATGGGATGTAATTGTAATAGTTATATAATAGTGGTTACAGGTGTAACCTACTTTCCCCATCAAGTGTATATATTATTCTTTTCTTTACATAAGATAAATAAAAGCAGTGGCATACAGGAAGCGATTCATAGAATCATCAGAGTTGAGGAAAACGATAAGAGGAAGTAGTGCTTGCTTTTGAAACTTTTTTCTCCAAGTGGGCTCCTGAGTTTTCTTTTTGTCACTTGCAGTCAAAAGGTGAAAAGGGATATTATATGTGCATCATTAAGAAAAATAATTAGGAAATCTAATGAAGAACAGTATAATCAAGACTCTTGAATTAATTGGGTTATGATTATTTGCATCTTGTAATGGAATATGCATGATTAACCAAAATGTAATGAAGGATTCCACTTGATAATTACTTGTAGAGAGAGATTTTAAGTTCATTCTCAAAATTCTTTGTAGTTTTTGTTCTAATTTTTTAATTCTTATGTTATCTATTTAAAAATTTTTATTTGTATTTTAAATTTGACATTAAAAGGTATAAGATTATGTAATGTATATTAACAATTTACCATCTCTGTTATATATTCATATACTATATAAATTTGTTTTAATAATAAATAAATAAACATGTGCTCGCGCATGTTTGTATCCACTTACTAAATAACATAAATTCTTGGAAGAAATCAAGAATAATGGGTTCTCAAATTGCATAGAAAAAGCACTCAAATTAAGAAGATAACAAATATTGATTGATAAAAAAGAATTCCCACACAACTTTACTCTTATTTATAACTTTACTCTTATTTACATAAATTACACTCGAGATATTATAATTAAAATTATCATTTTGTTTATAAGTAAATTATTTTTTAATATTATATTTCAGAAACCTATTCACATGGATGAAATCTTGATTTAAAATTATCATAAATATTAAACATTTAATCAAATTAGACAGATGGCTTGGCTTAGTACAAATAATCTTCATGTGCTACTCACATGAACAAACTAATTTAAAATATATAATAAATTAATCCACAATAAACAAACAACTAGAAAGCAAAATCACGTTTTCAAGACATTTGACCCCCAAATTAAAAATACAAAAACCAAGACCAAGCATGACTTTTCTTAATCAAAGGAATCAAATCCCTTTGTTTGTTTTAATTTTGAATAATTAATACAAAAAATTTGTATTAAAATTCATTTAACCATATAAAGTAGGCTAAGATGTATAATTTATTTGTAATTAATCAAATTTATGTAAATTCTTAATTCTCGTTTTTGAATTGTATCTTTATAAGTAAGATTTGACAAAGACACATTTTAAATATTTTAATATAAATTTTAATAAATAAAAGTTTAAAAAATTTAAAATTTAAAATGTTAAAATTAAAATACGACCATAAAATTTAAAACAATTAATATTAAGAGATAAAAATTTAAATGTTACTTACATACAATGTATTATAGTCAAACTCATATAGGTATAACCATGTGGAGTACAAGTAATCTCTTATTATATTGTAAATGATATCGTAAAATTGAATCGATCATGTTATAAAATTTAATATAAAGTAATACAATGATAATTTCGTTTGTTACTTATTTTAGTGCCAAAAGTAGATCGATAGATTATCAACAATTGCGTGGCCTTACAACCATTGAAAATTTACCTAATTTGTTAATGAAAATTATTGAATTTGATAGATAACTTAAACCACTCCAATTAAAACGGGCAAGCCAAGAATGCACAATAACGTAAGCTTTAGGGTATTTTTCCCTTATTGATTTTAGGGTTTGGAAG